>CAUYPK010018656.1:0-13264 GCA_963574355.1 Loris lydekkerianus
CTGAAAAAGAGTCATGAAACATTGGCATTGCAACTTCAGTCTGCTTTACCTAATACTGTTCATGCCACTCAGACCAGGCTTATCAAAGGAAGGCCCGAAAACAAGGGCCACAAACCAGTTCATTCTCTCAGTGATAGCTCAGCATGTAGGATGCAGTCCTATAACTCAGTCTACATAGCTCAGCGTGTAGGATGCAGTCCTATAATTTAGTCTACATAGCTCAGTGTGTAGAATGCGGTCCTGTAACTCAGTCTACATAGCTCAGCGTGTAGGATGCAGTCCTGTAACTCAGTCTACATAGCTCGTGGTAGGATGCCGTCCTGTAACTCAGTCTACATAACTCAGCGTGTAGAATGCGGTCCTGTAACTCAGTCTACATAGCTCAGCGTGTAGGATGCAGTCCTATAACTCAGTCTACATAGCTCAGCGTGTAGGATGCAGTTCTGTATCTCAGTCTACATAGCTCACCTTGT
Organism: Loris lydekkerianus; assembly: GCA_963574355.1. Taxonomy (NCBI): domain Eukaryota; kingdom Metazoa; phylum Chordata; class Mammalia; order Primates; family Lorisidae; genus Loris; species Loris lydekkerianus. The sequence continues at coordinate 474 of CAUYPK010018656.1, forward strand.
AGGATGCCGTCCTCTAACTCAGTCTACATAGCTCAGCGTCTAGTATGCAGTCCTGTAAGTCAGTCTACATAGCTCAGCGTGTAGGATGCAGTCCTCTAACTCAGTCTACATAACTCAGCATGTAGGATGCAGTCCTGTAACTCAGTCTACATAGCTCAGTGTGTAGGATGCAGTCCTCTAAGTCAGTCTACATAGCTCAGTGTGTAGGATGCAGTCCTGTAACTCAGTCTACATAGCTCAGCGTGTAGGATGCAGTCCTGTAACTCAGTCTACATAGCTCAGCGTGTAGGATGCGGTCCTATAACTCAGTCTACATAGCTCACCTTGTAGGGTGCAGTCCTCTAACTCAGTCTACATAGCTCAGTGTGTAGGATGCAATCCTCCAACTCTGTGTACATAGATTAACGTGTGGTATGCAGCCCCTAGCTTGTCTCTCCTTGAAACGTTTCTTTCTGATTCAATGTTTAATGTGCGGTCACTAGTCCTTGACTTAATCATATGCCACAGAGATAGTTAAAAGGCTACATGTTTTCATATGCTATAAAATCACATAGCGAATCACTGGGGAAGACCTAACTTTAAAGGCCAGCTAATTTCTTCCCTGGAAATAACATTTAATTCAGGGATGACGTTTCTGTTAATACCCATGAACATCTTTTTCGCCAATAGTATGATGTTGTTCTTTGATGACACTTCTGAGCAACCAAATGAAGTTGTTTGTCTATTTTTTATCTTCTATTTTTCTAAGTGTTTTGTTTCATGCGAGATGTTGTTCTGTATCCTCACTAGGAACACCTCTGGTCAAGGCAAAAACTGCAGGAATAAAACTGAAAGTATTTTGCAAAGTTCTTTCCTTGATCTTGCCTTTCTGCCTCTGGCCCTGGTTCTATAGTGATGTAAATACAAATTTGTGCTGAGCCGAGTTGGAGGCACTGGACAAGATGATGAGGCCCTTCTCTCCCTGAGCTTTGGTCAGGGATTATAGGATGCCAACGGCCCTGTGAAGCACAGATGTGCCTTTACCTACCAAGGGGAAGGACCCTCTGCTCAAGCTCAAGCTCTTCTGGATGTATTTGGTGGGGAAGGTAGAATGAGAGGACGGTCTGGAAAACGTGGTCTCTAGATGGTGAGATGGCGCCCTCATATTTAATCTGTATTTGAATGAAAACCAAGAAAAAAACAATGTGAGCAGGAATTGAGCCAGCCTGTGATTGCACATCTGCACATTCCCGGCTCCCACAGAGGATTTGATGAGCATGAAGCCATCAGTGTTTGTTTCTTGCCCTGTTGTGACAGCATAAGGTATCTGTCTAAAGCTGAGGTGGGCCTGGTCCCTGCTTTGTGATGAAGGAGGCCGCAGTGGTGTTAGCACTAGACCTGATGTGATGGCAGGGCCTGGGGCCATGCAGCCAGCAGCCTGGCGCTCCTCTGGGAAACACAGATTTACCTTGCACTTTGTTGGTGCTCACTGTCTATGCTCTGCTCTGGGCCAAGTTCCTTATGTGTGCTGACTCAGGCCGTGCTCCTAGTGGCCTGTGAGGGAGGCAGTCTTGTACGTTACAGGTAGGTACAGGTTTAGTAGCTTGCAAAGGTCACACAGCTAGTAAGTAGCAGATTAGGGGTTCAAACCAAGGCAGTGTGAAGTATTATCTAAGTAAAGTATTTACTAAGCCCCTGCCATAGGCAGAATGTCCCAGGTTGTACAGGCGATTGTCAGGCATGTTGGAGACGCCAGGTATCATTAGGAATTCCAGGCTTAATGCTTTCAATCCAAAATTTGAGTCAAGCAAGTTGAGCTTTTCTGAAAGATTTTGCTGGATTATAATAAAATTCATTTTCAGATTAAATCTGATTATACAACTGAAATAATATGTTAGCATTTCTCAAATGATTACTCTGAGGATTCCTTTATACTCTTAAAAATTATTGAGAACTATAAAAAGATTTTGTTTCTGTGGGTTATAGTCATTGATACCAACCATGTTAGAAATTAAAACAGAAAAAAATTGAACATTCTTTCATTTAAAAGTTATAATAAACCCATTTTATGGTAACATAACTAACATCTTGGTTTCCTGAAAAATAACTATATATCTCCAAGCAAAAGCCATCACTGAGAAGCATGGTGTTGCTTTAGACTTTGCAAATTTCCCTGGTGTCTGGCTTCGTACAGGCGGGAAGATGCTCACCCTCTGCGTTCTTTCTGTTACAGTATGTAATTTTGGTTGAACTGAATGAAGAAAGCCCAGCCTCACACAGATACGCAGTTGGAAAAGGAGGGGTCTTAAATAGTGCTTGCAGATAATTGTTAGTATTCCGCTTGGATACAGCATCTAAGCTCAGCCAAGGCAGTGTCTTGGGGGTGAGTCGCAGGGGAGGTCTTTGACCAAATCCAGGAGCTATGCCCATCCCATCATCCTGAGATCCACACCCTCTGAATGGATCTTCCTTACAGCAGTGTGATTTCATAACATTGTGCATTAGGCATTTAGAGTGTAATGATTCAGTCAGTGAGGTAGGTCTTGTGAACGTTCACAGATTCCACCACACACACCAAAGGAGGCTCTCCCTCACCAACATCATCACCCTCCTCTCCAGAAAGGCCTGCAAGTGCTGAGAAGCTCCGTGTGGGCCATGCCCTGCACCTGCTGGGTGTGAAGTTGGGCCTTGGTGCGTGCATCTGGAGCTCTGCTCTCTCCTGCCTGGCCCTTGCCCTGAATAGACCAGGGATCAGGGCTCTAGGCTGCTGTATGAGACCTGCATTTGTTCTGGGCACATTGAGCCAGAGTCCTGTTTGGCCTGCAAACCTCATGCTGAGCTTTTCAATAACATCTGGCTGCAAACCATAAAAACCTCAAAGAGCCATCATGGTCTGGCCTCACCATGTTGACCAGGATATCTGGGTTTTTCCTTTCTCTTAATCTGCTGTCTGATATCACAGTTGCTGGGAAGGACAGGCCTGGTGCCAGATGAAGTTTGTGGTTTAGTTCTCTTTCTGTTTTATTTTACTTTTTGAATTGGTGCACTACTGTTGAGCGTCTTGCAGAGTTATTTAGGGAGGATCATGGGGTGGCCATGTGGTGCTTCTCCTTCGGGAGCTATGATGGAGAGACCTGTGGAGGAGCCCAGGGGGGTTGGCTCGTGGGTCTGTGTGAGGAGTCGGGAGGAGGTGTGTGCTGGGTCTGGGAGTGAAGGGGGCGGGGCAGGAGCAAGCTGACTGCGGACAGGTAGGGGGACAAGTGCTCCGTCAGAGGTGAATGTGAGGTGACCAGGTCCTGCCCCTCTGCCGAGCCTTTCTCACTGTCCACGCTTCACCTTCTCACTGCGGCCCACTCCTTGGCCTGTGTGACATGGGGATATGGCCAGCTTGCTCATATGTCCTTTAAAAAGTATCTGCTGCTTCCTGCGGTGTCAATTGCTCCATGCAGCGAAAGTCTTGCCCTCTTTGTCTCTTCTCACTAACGCACGAGTGTGGCAAGGTTCTGGATGAGGATTGGAATGGAGGGACTGAGGGGCAAGGGGGGACTTGAGTGTGTACAAGGCACTGGGTGCTGTGGGAGGCCTCATGTGAAGGTTGGATCAGCCTGGTCACAGATCTGGGGGATGGGCTCATCAGCTCATTGACTCATTTTCTGGTAAAGACACTGCGGCTCAGAGGGCAGTGACTTCCCTGAGGGCACCACTAACAAGCAGGTCTGGTTTGGGTTTGCTCCTGAGAGCAATGTTCCCTGTCTAGGTGGTGGAGAGGGACAGTGCCCTCCTGTGTTTATATCAAAGCCAGTCAAAGTCCAAGACACACGCAGCTCTGTCACCGCTGTCCCATCTGTACCACTGGTACAAAATGTGGTGTGGCCAACCAGCTGTTACAGGACTAGTGTCGCCAGCCCTGCCCTTGAGGAATTTAAAAGCAAGCATTTGAAACAAGTGTCAAGGGACAGAAAAGTCTTTTACAGATGCAAAAAAACTCCAAGTTTCATTTTATGCTGCACATATGGAGAAAATTCAGCAGGGGTGGTGTTTGGGGAGAGAACAGACACACAGTGAACCAGGAAGGGCTTCCTGGGAGAGGATGATTCGATACTTTCTCCTTGATGTTTTATAAACATAAACCTTAAAAAACAAAAACAAACAAAAAGTAAGCTATACAAAATTGGGAGAGCTCCTCAGCCAAGCAATGCACTCTGGCTAGAGAGGTGCCTGGCGCTGGTTGCTGATCTGTGAGAGTGAGCGCAGGCGTTGTCAGGTGGTCCACTGGGATTGTGTATGGGTCTTTGGGCTCTTGACAGGACACATGTGGGGACGCTGGGGACGTATGTTTGCCACTTACTTTGTAGCCAGAGGGTATTGTCTTTCACCACAAGCACAGAAATATTGAATGCTATCATTTGAAAACTTCTTACCTTGTTGGGAAAATGTATTTCTTAGACTATTAGTAAAGTTGAACAAATGTTTACCTTCATGATGTGTTAATTTGGCTTTCCCTAATTCCCTACTTATAAAGTTTATTTGACAATCTATAGACAGTGAACTGTTCTCTGTTATTTCAGAGACTGTTCGGTTCTGTTGAGGGGATTTTTTCCTGGCCTTCCACTTGTCTCCCAACTTTGCTTTCAGCATCTTTTCATAGAGCTCAGAGATAGCTATAGGGGAAGAAAAATATGTTTTCCCCATTCGTTGCGAGGTTCATGGCTGAAGCACTTGTAACAAAAGCTGATTAACAGGAGAGCAGCATACACATTGATTTCATACAAGTTTAACAAGTCACAAGAGTCTTCAGCATAAAGATCCAAAGAAACAGAGAAACCTTCATGTGTTCATGGCAGGCTTGGTGAGGAATGGAGAGGAAAGACAGGGTGTGGGGTGTGAGCTGTGATGTGTGACAAAGCGAGGGGATGTGCAGAACCTATGCCAGACCCCTCTGAGTCCCTGTGTCTTCAGAAGTGTGGGGGCACCTCTCCCGTGAGGGCCCTGGGACCTGTCTCGGGGGGAGGTGGTGAGGTGAGGGCCCTTCCTGCCTCTGCATCTCCCTGCAGGTGCCCTGCCCTGGGCTAGTGCCTGCGGCCCCCCGCCTGTCAATCTAGATTGAGAAGGCCTTTTCCAGCATTATTAGAAAATGTTCTGTGGTATATTTTGGGGGGCTTTGTGGTATGATGTATTTGTTGCACCAGGAATGTGTTTTGTGCAGGACGGTCAGTAGGTGAGTAGTCCAGAACCACTCACCCGTGCTCCCCGGACCTGAGGACGCCACCTGCCGACCCCACCTGCCAACCCCACCTGCCGCATATGCTAGTTCCACGGACGTGTTCCCCTGTCTTGACTCCCTCTGATTGCATTTATCATCTTTTCGGCTTCTGAGCCAACAGCAAGAAGTTTTGAGCACTATGGTTACCAGGAATTCTTTCATATTTTACACTGCTGATGAGTTTTTAAAACAGGTTCACCTGTACATTTTCTTTTTTTAGACAAATCTTGTCATTAGCTTGTCCGATTCCTTGAGATTTCCTCCAGTATTTCCCTTGGCTCGTACTGAATTACTCTGGAGAACTGATGTCTTGATGATGACGTCCATAGCTTTGACCTTCCCTGTTCACACGTTCTCCCACTGTGCTGCTCTGACCCTGCTCTGACTTGGGGTGAATCTTCTGTTGCTCCTCAGCATCACAGATGCCTTTTCTTCAGGGTCTGTCCTGCTCTCCGCTCTTTCTGCTCTCCCTGCAATTTTCCTTCTTGTTGAGAAGTGAAGTCACAATTCCTAAAGTTCTTTCTGTCTACTTCAGTAGGCGATTTCCACAGGCGTGGCTCTCCATGAATCTCGCATTGTTATTACTTTTCTCCCATGCTAAAAAATACCCCTGTGGAGCCCTGTCAAGGAAGAGCTTGCCAGTGAGGCAGAGGGGCCCAGGCGGGGCCCAGCACTGTGAGTGTCCCCTCCTGGACGGCCCTGGGAGCCTTCCTGTCTTCCCCGATTTGAAGCTGGCCCACTGCCTGGAAGTTCAGGTAGAATGTGCCCATCAGCTTGCTATCTCCTGTGGGGCTCCTGAAAGCACCTGACCCCCAGGACCTTAGGGTGGCTACATTGCTAGGCTACCTGTTCCCCAGGCCCCGTGGGCCCATTCCTCTCTCAGCAGCCCCAGTTTTAGCATGATGCCACCTGGAGGCTCATTCCACTGGGCAGTGCCAGACAGTAAGAGGGGACCCCATGCCCCTCAGAAAATACCCTTCTGGGAGCTTCCAGGGGCTCACTAGGGGCCCACACGTCTTACCTTCACCTGCACTTGGGTGGCAGCCCAGTGGATACATTCCTGGCATGTTGACCGTAGTCTGACATTTAAAGCACTTGTCCTCCAGCCTCTGAGTATGCCTCGGTGGGTGGGAGCAATTCGGGCTGCTGGGTACTAGTGACCTCCCTGTAGCAGCAAGCTGTGGCCTCAGAAGTCATGCAAGTTTCTTCCTCCCTGGGGAGACATTGGTGTTGTTCTGACTTTCTGGGCATAATTGAGACAGCATCTTGATGTGCATTAACACCAAGGCCATCTCACTTTATGGAGAAGAAAATGTTACTGGGGTCTAATCCAGCCATTGATTTAAAACAATGCTCCGAAAGAGCACCAGACACTCCATGTTCCTTTCGTTGCAATGAGTGTGTTTTTGCCTTAGAGGCCGAGCTTGCCCCTATAGGGCACCACTGCACCATCCCTGAACTGCAGCCAGGTGGGCCCTGCCATTGGCTGGTGAGTGTCCCCATAGATCTGAGAGGGAAGGCCTGTGCTGACGTGGCCCTGAGGTGTGCGGGCAACTATACACGTTGGCGAAACAGGTTGCCACCCTCACCTCTGTTGGCACCCTCTTCTAGCCCAATGTGGCCTGCTCCCAGGGCAAGAGGGGTCACCAAATTGCAGGAGAGAGGGAGTAAGGGTCTGTTCTTGCGCTGACCATATAGTGTGTGATTGGGACATCCCTCTGTGTTCCTAGTGCCCCATGGAGCCAAGGCCACCTGCCTAGGTCCTGGCTAGAGCAAGAAACATAAAGGGGCCAGTAGAGGGTTAGGGTTAGGGTGTAGGGGTTAGGGCTCGAGGAATGAACGTGGGCCTCTGAGTGCATAGGTCCAGGCTGGGCAAGAGCTGTGACATTTGATTATTTTGACATGTCTCATGAGCCCCTTTGTACACCTACCTGGTGGGGCTTTAGGGAGCTCAGCTGAGATAGCACAAGGCCTGGCCTGGCAGGCTGGCCAGCCCTCCACTGTCTCCCTTCCTCTCTCTCTAGGTCCTAATGAAGTCTGTTCTCTTCTTAACAGTCTTCACTGAACCTGAGGCAGACTCACTACCTCTGCATGCAGGGCTCCCAAACTCCACCTCCAGACACCTGAGAAGGCCAGGCCACAGAAAACCTGAAATTCTATGAAATTCTGTACACAATTTTCTGGAGAGAAACTCCCAAAGCTACCATCAGATTTTCAAGGAGCTTCCCAGGCCCCCTGGGTGTTCAGAATGTGGTTCAGTGGTCCAAACTCTCTCTGAGATGGACACAGAGTGGGCCCACGTGGCTCTCAACTGGGGCGTCGAGGTTAACATTTTCTAGATCTGGGGAAGGGTGTCAGTCAGGAGGGAGGAGGTGTGGACGTACTCTGTGGTGGTTCATTTTATGTGTCAACTGCTCTCGGCTACAGTGTCTGGATTTGTGGTCAAACAGTCTGGATTTTGCTCTGAAGCCATGTTCTGCATGAGATTAACATGTCAATCAGTGGGCTTCAAGTGAAGCGGATGACTCATAACGTGGGGCCCTTGTCCAATCTGTCCAAGCTCTGGGGAGAAAAGAAGACTGAGGTTTCCCAGAGATAACGGTGCCCCGTTCTCTTCTCAGGGAAACTCGGTTCCCTCCCATCTCAAAGGGAACAAGGAGCATCTCCTGAGGGTGGCGTCAGCTCCTCTCTGGCCCCTGCCTACAGCCGTCAGACCTGCCGCTCCCACCACCCTAGGAGCCAGTTCCTCAAAATCTCTCTCTGGGCAGATGGGCTAGGACACACATCTGTAGGTAACAGGGGCAGGTCTCTCCATACATGCAGGCGCACACACCCTTGTCTGTGGTTCTATTTCTTTGGAGAACCTTCACGAATACCTGGCTCCATTTCTCTTATTAATATGTACTGACTTCTAATTATTTTGCTTACTATGTTTAACTCTTAAAATAACAGTTATGAGGTGGGCAGCCACTCAGGCTGTGACTGGAGAAGGCGGGAAGAACTGGAACTGTCCCTGTGCCCAGAGTCTTTGGGGACTTCGGGGTCTAAGGGGTGGCTGGAGCAGCCTGACCCTCCTGGGTGTTCACAGTGTTGTTCAGCCTGAGCTGAGTTTGTGCATGGTGCTGGACCCTCCTCAGGGCAGACAGTGTCCACAGCATGCTCAGACCCCCTTTGGTCAGGGTGTGCTCCCTCCTTTCCTAGATCCCCCCCCCCCCCCCAGCTCCCTTCCCAGCCTTCTTGTCTGTGCATCTACTTCCAACAGAGAGGAATAGCTCGCTTGCTCAGATGGGTGGGAGGCTTCCAGAGACCCCACTTCCACTGACACTCGGTTCCCTCCCATCTTGGGGCTGGCAGGAGGGGAGCTCTGCCCAGGAGGGCCTCTCAGCTGGGGGGCTTTGCTGGACACGGTGCCTGGCCTGCTCTGCCTTGTGGAAGGCTCAGACTTGGCTTGGTACAGCTCATCTATGCAATTATCCCTGCCAGGATGCTCTCTTCTCTTTCCTGGCCAAAGCACTTGGCAGAGCCTGGCCCCATGGGAAGGTGAGGGTGCCCCATTCGCCTCTCCTGCAGAGATCTCCACTCTGCCTGCTCACACTGACCCTGCACTCAGGCCTGGCACCCCCTCATCATCCAATTACCCCAGAACACAAGGGGAGGACATTGCCACCACAAGGACAGGAGGGGACTGAGGGGGCTCCTGGCTTCCAGGGGCCCACCACCTGCTCCCTGGTCAGCGGCCAGCCTCGCCTCTCCGTGATCTCTGGGCCATCATCTCTCAGACACTGGGACAGTGCCAGCAGGCCTGGAAGCTGCCCTTGGCTGCAAGCTTATTCTTAGCCCTGGATGTGGCATACCAGGGTGGCCTTGAGGACGGTGCAATTCACCTGTCAGAGGGGCGAGCACATGAGCAACACCACCAGGCCCACATTTCCAGAGTGTGCAGGCCATGCTCAAGTTGTCGCTGAAGCCAACATCCACAGGGTTGCTGAGTGGCTCCTTCAAGATGATGGGCTCTGGGGCTCTGGGCACCAGGGTGATGAAATCAAGGCACCAAACATGGCTGTGGGTCTTTGGAAGCCACCTCTGACACATGTCAGGGTGGCAGGACTTCTATTTGGCCACCAAAGAAAACCAGCCATGAGAGAGGAGCCTTTCCTCCTCCACCTTCTAACTTCCCCACTGGCCTGCGGCCGACTGTCCCAGTGCCATCTCTGACGTCCCAAGGAAACCTTTGCTCCAGGTAGCCTTGGGCTGCCCTTGCTCAGGGTAGAATTAATCTCTCATCCCCGTGTCACACACCTCCCCAGCCCTGCCCTGACTGTCCCTTTATTTCCCTAGACTTAAACTTGGAGACCAGTCCTGTCTCGAGTCCTCCTCGAGCCTTCTCAGGCCACTCTGACTGGATTGTTCCACCACCCCCACCCCTCACAGACACTGTGGCCATGCTCCCATCCTGATGCTTGGCAGCGTCTCTGCTCACTTGGCCGTGTGCTGGCTGAGGGCCCCACGGCAGCCTGTGTCCCTGTGCAGCTCTTGGCACTAGCACCGTGCTCAGTGAAAAGAGCACAAGGGAGGCAGCCGAGCCGGCAACAGAGGGAGGGGCGTAGGGGCAGCCACGTCCGCAGGCCAGGAGGGTGGGCCATGTGGGGAAGTAAGGGGGCGTACAGGGAGGGTTGTGCCTGCTGCAGGGGTGGGGGAAGTCCAGCCTGGGGGATCATGTCTGCAGGGGGCCCGGCCTGAGGGGGTCATGCATGTCTGTAGAAGCCTAGCCTAGGGGTGGGGGTTGTGTCTGTAGGGGCCCAGCTTGTGGGGGTCATGTCCACAGGGAACCCGGCCTGCAGGGCCATTGTGGGGTCCCTGGGCCTCCCCTCCTAGGTCAGTAACCCTCTTATCAGGTTGTAGGAATTAGTGTAGAAAGATGGTTTTATGTCTCATGAGAAATAACTGTTTCCAAGAAGGAACTGTGGGATGCTGTAACTGGGCACCAATGGCCATGAATCCCTAGAAGCTCATCCCCCACTTCAATGGCTTAGAATGCAGAGTGCTCCTAGGATGGGATTCTGAGCGAGAGAAGTGTGTCTGGGGTGAGGGTCAGACCACTTGGGAGTGTGGAGACGCGCAGATGAATAAGCCTTCCTGCTGACCTTCAAGTGCAGAGGGGGCTATCTGCAGACGGCTTCCTCCAGCAAACTCGACCTTGGTTGCACAGATGAGCTCACAGTTAGAAGTGCATCTGTCCTTCCCACGACAACTCTGTCCTATCCTTTCTTCCATCTGGAATGTCTCCTGGAATATGTTTTGCCATCAATGTCTGTACTAGTCAGGGTTCTGCTATTGCAGATTATAGAACCAAATCTGGCTAATTTAAGCAGAAAAAGATTTTTATTTTAGATCAAATAAAATGTAAGAGTTAAGAACCAGGTTCTGAAAAAGGTGCTGGGGCCACTCTGGAGGGTCTGGGAGCAGGAAGGATGGCAGATGACCTGGCAGCTCACTTCCCATTCGGCCTTGGTTACCAGGGACCGGGTGACTCCCTGAGTTGAGACAGGGGAGCTGGAAAGACCTAAGACCTTTAGGTCCTGTGTGTCTGGAGATGAGGCATGCAGGGAGGGGAGGAGGACACTTAGTGGGGAGGAAGGAGGAACACAGTTTGGTCCATGACACGTCAATTTATAGAGACGAAAAGTCAAGGTGGAGAAAACCAGCCAGCAGTCAGCCCAGCGCTCAGGGGAGGGTCCTGCTCTAGGGGAGACCTCTGTGCCATGTGGGTGGAAGCACATGGACACACATGTCAAGTAAGGGGACACAAACAGCATGAGAAGAGAGAGGACAGGGCAGAGCTCTGGAGACTAACCCCCAGTTTCTAGTGGAGAGCAAATCAAGGTGGGGCCACCTGCCAAGAGGAAAGAGAGGTCAACGCCAGCTGCGGCTGGCCATCAGCAACTGGTCATCCACCTGCCCCCCCCCACAGCCACATCCTTTCCCGTCCATAGAGGGTACCACTGTGGACGCAGCTACCATCAGTTTCCTAGGAAATACTTTGTAGCAGATTTCTTTGATGGAAACTCACAAAAATTTCCACTTTTTTATTTATTTATTTTTTTGTAAATGAAATATTAACTTTGGAGAAAAGTGAAGTTCTCCCCCCTTAATGCTTTAGAATGGCAGGTTTTTGGAAGAACCTATTTGAACTCTTGGAAACGGGGTGTGCCAGTGCTCCCCTGCCCCCCACACCTCTTGTTCTGACAGAGCACACACATGGCATGGCCTGGCCAGCCCCCAGGAAGAAACTGTGCGTTCTGTTCCCACAGAGGGGGCGACTGACGAGGAAAGGCCCCTGGCGTGTTCCAGGTGGTTAGTGCTGAGGGTCCAGGTTCCAGCTGGGCAGTGTAGTAACACTGTCACTGACAGGCTCCTCATCCCCAAAGACAGGTGCAGCCCATGTGGGAAAGGGTCTCCTGTCCCAACCCTGGTCTTTCCTTGTGCCCCAGGAGGAGATGCAGATCATGCCACTGTGCCTCTGGCAGCTCGGGGCTTCCTCACTGGCCGCCGGGCCAGGGTCCTCTGACTGCCCCCCACGTTGGGGCTCTGCAGGCGGCCGGTGGCCACAAAGCCTCTGTGATGACTTCGGCCATCTTGGCATTGTCATCTGAGGTTTTTTTTAATTAAAAGTCTGCCTTGGAGTATGTCAAGTACTCCTGTATTTTTGCCATTCTTCTTATCTCTATGGCAACAACCATATTTCAACATTTACATGGACATGGTATCCTTCGCTAATGCGCTGTCTGAACCGTGTCTGCCAGGAGGGGAACCGCAGGGGATACTGGAGTTGCCACGACAACCAAGGGCCCGAAGATGCCCTCGTTAGCAGCACTAAAGGGAAGCTTTAAATTAATGCACCCTCGTGTGTTTTTGTAGCTTATGTTGTTAATTGAAATAAGGATGACCTTCCATGTACATGGGAAGCACCTGTCCTGCTGAAATGGCCTGTGTGTCCACTCAAGTGCACTCGTCTGTCAGGCAAATCTAGCGTGAAACAGGGAAAACGGAGACACTCGGGACGAGCTGCTCTCTATTGACTTGTGGTGATAGGGATACAGTTTTTCTTATGTCAGGCTTGAAATACTGGCAGTAAGACTACATTTTAAAACTTCATTTATTTCTGGCCTCTCTTTGCTAAGTCTGAGAAACTCTGCAGCTGTCACTCTGCCACGCTAGAGCTTGGAGCAGGAGAGCGGCGGCATCTGTTGACCTGCTTGTTTGTGTAAACCAACAGGGTGCTGACCTGCCCCCGAGCGCCCTGGGCTGCTCTGGCCCCTTCCCCCGTAAACATCCAGAAGGGGAGTGTGTTTCATCAACAGATCTTTTTTTTTTTTTTTTTTAATTTTTATTAACTCATAGCTGTATACATTAATATGATCGTGGGGCACCATACACTAGGTTCATAGACCGTTTGACACATTTTCATCACACTAGTTAACATAGCCTTCCTGGCATTTTCTTAGTTATTTTGCTAAGACATTTACATTCCACATTTACCAAGTTTTAC
>CAUYPK010018657.1:0-36966 GCA_963574355.1 Loris lydekkerianus
CAATTTATCAAGTATTTTTTCTGCAGCTATTGTGAGGATCATTTACGTCTTTATTTGGGTAATTTAGCAACTGATATCAATTTGTTTTTGAATTTTAAAATGACATTCTATTCCTGAAATAAAGCCAATCTATACATAATATTGAATGAGGTGCATGACAGGGCTCTAGTTTCTAATCTGTTCTGCCAGCCATGATTAACCAACAAAAGTTTTCTCCCCATCCCCAACCTCATAGTGTTCTCCTGCTGAAAGTCTGTTTATGCTCTCAAAAAAGAAGCCCACAAATAGGCAAATTCCCCCAGAAAAAGGAGCTTACTCTCAGGTGACTAAGTAGCTCCCTTATCTCTCTCATTCCTGCACATGGCTATGATGCCAACAATGGCGTTTTCCCCAGAGTATTCCCACTCTTTTTCCCATTATCCAAAATTTGGAGAAGGAGTTGTATCATGTTTCAAATGATCAATGAGCAAATAGACCAAGGGTCATTTTTAGTTACAGATTTCCAATTCCTTAAAATGTAGTTCTAAGACGGGAGATATTTCATAAAATTCTAGGGCCATAGACCCCAATTTCCCTGTTCCTTTCCCTTTCTTGACTGCAGTCTTGGGTTGGAGGGAAGAAACTGGGAAGCTTTCTATAGCAATAAATATGAATGAGTTTCTATAGGACTAAAGATAATAGATGGTGTATTTATTTTTAGGTTAATGCATAGGGTGCCTATTTTATTGTAACTCTATTGTATCTGTTCCTTATGCTTCTGACAAATCCATGATCTTAATCACAAGTTAGTGAATACTTTTCAAGTGTCAGGCATTATATTATCACCTTCTTGTGGGCAATACAGTATTCCTCATTATGAGGACCATCTCCTAATGTGGTAGAGCTAGGATTTGAACCCAGGAAATATGTCATCAAGACTGAAATTTTTGCTTTATGAGCTGTATTGCCTCCTATTATATTAGACCATATAACACAAAGTCAATCAGCCATTGTCTGGAGGAAAAGAGATGAGTCAGATACTAAAATTAGTACATGGTTTCTAAGCTGCATGCCAGAGCACATGCTGAAAGTTTTCAATAGAGAAAAGGGACTGGTGAATGCTGTTCAGAGGAGTGGAATTGACTCACATAACTAGGGAACACAGAGCGTGGAGTGGGAGTAGTGGCAAGAGATAGGGCTGTAGGCTGTGGGCAGTGAGATCATGAACTATGTTAAGACTTGGGCTTCATTTCATGGACAATTGGTAAGCCACCGGGTCGATGCAGAGGGGGGAGTTGTATTGTTTACAGAAAGGAGAGCAGACATTAGGGAGGTCACACTGCTGACAGACAAGCAGAATGGTGAGAAACCCTTAGCAGAAATTGAGATAGGCATGAAGTTAAATATTTTAACTACAGTTGCTATGGCGACATTAGTTGAACTGATTCAACAACAATTTAGAACTTAATACTGAATGACCTTGTGTTTAAATGGGTAAGGGGAATAAGAGAGGGGGGCTAAATAAAGGTTGCTTGAAAAGTGTCCAGCATGTGTGGCAGGCTAGAGTGGATGTGTTTATGAAGAGGAAATTCTGGAAGCAAACCATGTTTGGAGAAAAGAGTTGTGACTTTTATCTTGTATATGTTCAATTTGAGGTTTCTCTGGAGCATGCTAGTGGAAGGATACAGGAGGAAGATGGATTATTGAATTTGGCACTCAGCAGAGAAGGCCCAAGTGGAGATAGAGATGTGGTAGTCATCCACCTGCCCATAAATAGAATGGACAGAGGTATCTACTTCCTTGTGATGGACAGCAGTCAGGGGAAGGACAGGTTTGCAGCATCTTCAGCCTGGAAGGACAGGCCCTGGAACATCTCTGAGCTTAGCTGTGGGAATAGGAGATGTGTAGGTGATTGAGGACATGGCAACTCAAGTTTCAGGTTTCTGTTAGCACCCAACTGTGGCTTTCTAAGAGAATGCCTTTCACCTAGAATCTCCCCCTTTCTTGGAGCACTTCCTTTTTCTTTAGGGGAGGGCCCTTAGTAGACATATTTTTCTTATGTGACCATTAATTCTGCCTTTGGCTGCTTAGGTCATGCATGGACACCAGCTACAACTGGAGTTCATCTGATTCTTCTCTGCAGAAACACAGACGAGTATGGGAATTAAATGTTAAGACCTATTAATGATGGAGTTCTCAGGTGAATAGCAACAAAAATCTCCTGAGCTCCACGGGACTGTCCTGGTTACTATTCTTTCTCTTGCCTAGAATCTGGGAAGTAGCCCAGTAGCCTTCCAATAAATTCTCTTGTTCTGTGAAGTTATTTTGAAGTGGATTTGGGATACTTGTAACCAAGAATCTTAATTAGGACAGGCCTTGATGTGTCTAATTAGGGATCATTAACAGAATGAAGTGAAGGCTAAGGCTGAGCTGAACTGGCCAGGGACCAAGATTAGCAGCTTTACAAGTCTTCATGACACAGTGAAGACTGTGGTGACTGCACTCACTGAAGCCACTGCAGATAATTTGGCTTCAAATGACTAAAGGGGCTCTTTGTGCATGGCTAATCATGTGGGGATATTAAGCACAATCCCAAATATGCCTTTCAGTTCTGCCACGCTCTCCCATAAATGAGATGTGAGCCTGAATTGTCTCTTCCAGACAAACCCTGCTGCTTCAGGGGTTCCCCCCCCCTTTAACTATCTGTCTAGTATCAAAGGGATTCAATTACCCCTTAGCCTTAAAAATATGCCCATGTTGGCTGTCTGTGGCTTGGAGGAGCAAACTCATATTACACATATCTGTTTCTTATTTATGTGGTTTAGCTAAATCACTAGAGTTGGTTTTTTTTTTCCCCCTTTATAGAATGTGACAGTACAGAAGGCTGGCACCCTTTTTATATGGACATTCTACTCAGATCCTGGATATATGGAAGAAGGAGAAGATATTACTCGAAATTTTTAATGTCTTTATTGGTAGGACAAAAGACCCCAGAATAAGAAATATTGGAAAAAGTCATTTTTACTCAGTCAAATTCTATTTAATAAACTCTATCATGGTAGAACTCATAGCTGGCTACCCGCCTACATTGACCACCTCCTTAAGCTGACCTCATTTTCACAGACCAGTCATGTACCACATGTATATATCAGTACAGTAGCTTAGTTCCTTATGTTAACTACCTCTGTATGTTGACCAGTTTGTCACAGTCCCTTAGGTGGTCAACTCACAGAGGTTCTACTGTATATTATAATAGTTGGTACGATTTAATGAGTCATATAGTAATGTTTCTAATGTACTGCCTTCTGTACAAATTGTAACTGTGATGCTAAATATAGTTTAAAAGAATAAACAAGATAATATTATGTCATAAGAAAGAAAACAAGGTTTTATTATAATAATACTTCAATAACTTCCATAGAGATTTAAGGATTTGTCGGTTTACATTTTATAGATGTGTTTTATGATTTTGAAAAACGCCACAGCAGTTAAAAAAAAAGATGAACACCCAGAAGTAGCCTATAAGTTACTTCTAAAAAGACATAAGACTGTCAATGAGAAAACTAATGGACATCATTACTTATCTGTGAAAGCTGTAAAGTACACAATAAATATCTCACTTTGATAACATGTACAGTTTAAGAAATAAAATTCTGTCTCTGTGTAGAGTATTTCCTTTGGGTGAGCAGGGTTGAAGGAGATAGCTATGTATAACCCATATGGCATTTTGAGTAGAGAACTCAAAGATAGAAAATGGTTTGAGCCAGTTCTTCCTAATGAGGACCCAGAGATATGACCCTTTAGGGCCTTCTTTTTGAATGTCCTGAGCTACTCTTTTTGTTTTATTTATTTATTTTTATTTTTATCTTCCATTACCTAGCATTGACTTAGTTTGCTTGAAATCATATTATGCTAACAAATACAAACACAGTAGAAGGTACTCATGATTAAGGAGAAAGAGCCTTCAAATCAGAATCTCAGAGTTGGGATTGTATCTGGGGACTGTGATACTCAGATTCAGGCCAGATCTTTTTTTTATCAAAGCACTGTAATCTTTGTGGCAGAGTATCTTTGTGCTGCTGAGAGAAAACTGAGGTTATGGGCGGGGAGGCCCTCTCTCTATGGAGACTGTGCTCCTGCCTTTGTTATGTAATCTCAGGGAAAGCACCCAGGGAGTAGCTATCTGTAGCTACTGGGAAGCCAGCAGCTGGGCCTTAAGAGTGTGGCTTGAGAGCGAGGGCAAGTTGGCCAGACCTTATAACACACCCTTCAGCTTCACTAAATGATTTCCCCAGCCTAGAATCCCTTCCCCAAGACAGCATCGCCCAATGTTTTTAACCTCTATCACCCATCCTTTCTATCCATCCTCAATTTCAAGCAACTCTGAAAATTTGATTGAGGTTTTACTTTCTATAATTGATATTAAGAAAAAAGGGTACACACATATGTTAGCTTAACAAATATACCCATCATATTCTAAACTTACTCCTGGGTTTGTGGAGGTACAGAATTGTGATCAAATGCAATAGATAACTGACAGTATAAATGCATAAAGCTTTATAGTCAGGAAACCTTTATACATACAAAATATTCCAGAATGTTCTATCTTTACTTTGATAATTGCAAAAATCAATGTCCAGTAGTTCTTTTCTTCCCACTTACACCCATACTTCCCACTTACACCTACACTGCAAACTTTATTCATGTATTATTTATCTTACAAAGAAGAAAAAAAAGGAGAACTTTGCTTTTATCTTGTATATGCAAAACCATAATTAAACTTTAAAAATTAATTAAACTTTTATCAAACATTTTCCCCATACAACTTTCAGATGATAGCTGGAAAATGGATACTTCATGTAAGATGAGAGATGTGGGAACTGTATGTTTGTATGTTTGCAAAATATAGTTCCTTGGAATCTGAGACTTCTTAATTATTTCCTTTTGAGTGGTATAACCTTGAATTAGTTGACACATATGGCCATGATGCAGCTCATTTTTTAATCACAATTATTCTTCATTTCCTCCTCAGTGGCAGGACCTTCAAGAGATGACTGGGTGGTAGCTTTGCTTTGCACAAAGCTGCCAGAGAGTTTCTAGCTTACTGAATGCTCCCTTTGGATGGTACTATGATGTGTAGATGACCATTTCTTTCTCAGAATTATCTCTCAATTAGAAAGTACATATTGAAAACATATGCATTTTCCATATCACTTAAAGTAGAAATTTTGTTTCTAAGACTTTATCTCAAAGCTATAATGCTGGAATAGTACAAAGATTTAGCTTTCCTAGATAATAGGAAAAAAATTAAATGACTAAATGACTAAATAAATTACTAAATAAATGACTAAATGACTAAATAAATTACAATGAAATACCACATAGCTAGCAAAAAATAATGTCATAGAAGGACATTTAATAATGTGGAAATGTATTCTTGATCTACTGTTAAACAAAATAATAAAAGTTGAAAAATAATATGTCCTGTATAATCCTATCATGAAGAACTACCTCCTTTTGTGTGTTGTTGGGAGCCTGTAGGGAAATGCATAGTAACAAAAATGAAAAAAGTATGTTTCATCTCAAATAATATGATTGTTTTTTCCTTATGCTTATGAAATGTTTTACCATGAGAACACATTCCTGTAAACTAATAAGAAATATAAGTTATAGTATTTTACTTAAAGAATGGGTAGAATGCAAGGAACTCACAACTCAATAGTAAAAAATATATGATTCAATAAAATATAGGTAAATGATCTGAATAGTCATCTCCCAAGAGAAGACATACAAATTGCCAACAAAGCATACAAAAAAAAAAAAAAAAAAAAAAAATGACCTTCACTCATGGATAATCAGGGAAATGTAAATCAAAACCACAACGAGATATTATCTCACCTCAGTTGGAATGGTAATTATCAAAAAGACAAAAAACAAAACAAAACAAAACAAATGCTGGCCAAAGACAAAAATCAAAACAAAACAAATGCTGGCCAAGATTCAGAGAAAGGGAAACACTTACACACTGTTGGTTGGATGTAAATTACATCATTTTGGAAAACAGTACGATGATTCCTCAAAAAATAAAAGCAGGGATACCATAGGATCCAGCAATTTCATTATTACTACTGCAACACACACACACACACACACACACACACACACACACACACACGCGCGCGCGCGAAAGGAAATCAGTACATTGATGAGATACCTGCACCCACATGTTTAGTGCAGCACTATTCACAATAGCCAAGGTGTAGAATCATCCTAAGTGTCTATCATCAAATGAATAAATAAAGAAAATGTGATATATTAACACAATGGAATACTATATTTATTCATCCTTAAAAAAAGGATAAGATCCTGGGCGGTGCCTGTGGCTCAAAGGAGTAGGGCACTGGCCCCATATACTGGAGGTGGCGGGTTCAAACCCGGCCCGGCCAAAAAACAAACAAACAACAACAACAACAACAACAAAAAGAATAAAATCCTATCATTTTCTCATTCATATGTGAAAGCTAAAGAAGTTGATGTCATATAAGGTAGAGAGTAGAACCGTGGTAACTAGAGGCTGGGAAGCGGGGGCAGAACTAGGGAGAGGCTGGTTAATGGATGCAAAATTACAGCTGGATGGGAGCAATGGGGTTTTTGATTCACAGCCCTGTAAGGTGTCTAAAGTTAATGACAATTTATGGTATTACTAAATAGCTAGAAGAGAGGATTTTGAATGTTGCCAACAGCAAGAAATGATAAATGTTTGAGGCGATAGATTTACTAATTACCCAATTTTGATCATTACAATTGTACACATGTATCGAAATACTACATTATGCTCCGTAATTATGTACAATTATTATGTTTCAATTAAAAATAAAGTTTCTAAAGTAATGGGTGGGAAAATTATAAAACAAATACGTAATTTCTGATTTCGGAGACCCTACTCTTCTAGAAGAAAAAAATCTGATACATTTGTTCCCTGTTTTGATCGCTAGGGGTCACCAAAGTCATAGAGAGTATTAGTATTTTTTTCCTGCTGTCTTGGAGTCACAGAGGGATGTTTCTGGCCTCTCCCTCTATGCAGTTTTGAGCATTTACTGGAAGACCTCTTGCCGCTTAGTCTTAAGGAGCGTAAACTGTTTGGACTAGTTTTTTCTAATATTAAATATTCCCTGAAACAGGCAGCCGTCTATCTATGGGACTATTCAAAACAGATGGGTGTTTCTGGGGAATGTGATTTATTTCCTCCTCTGATACCAAAGGGCCTATTGGCTGATATCTGCTGAATGTGAGTTCTGAGCGATGTTGTTGAGACTGAACCACAGAACCCCCAGCAGCAGCACACACCGTTTCAAATGAAACAGCACGGACCATTTCAAGGAAAAGACGTTGTGCCTTTACCAGTAACATGTGTGGTGTAGGAGGGCTTCGGTGAAGCGGAACATTCAAGAACACCCATTGCATCTTTTGAATTTCAGAACACACTACTTTTTGCATCTTAATAATTCTGCATTTTTTTTTTTTTTTTTTTTTTTTTTTTTTTTTTTGAACTCAGCATTAGCCCAAATCCTCAGCCCCTGAATTATGGAGAGACAGGGAAAGATTCAAAAATTACATTGGAACCCTGCAAACATTTGTAGAAACAATCGCACTTTAGAAGGTTTATATAGCAGAAATAGAAGGGTATAACAACTAATTTCAGGGTCCTTAGCATGCTCACATTTTAGGGAGGCATGATTCATATTAAAAGATGAGTTTTCTGTAATTCAGATGCAGTGTGTATAAGAGGTATTATTTTCCAGGAGCTAAATAGAGCAAAGATTCAATAGGCAAGAAGCCTCTCACATTTTCAATGTATCAATTAGCAATAGGTAAATTAGTTTCCTGGTTACGTAGATAAGTCTGTGTTTAAACAGTCTCCTGAAGGGACTAACCAAACCTTTTTTCCCCCCCATAAGAACTCCCAATACTTAGATATCTAACAAATCCAAGGTCAAGGCTTTGGTACAAGCCAATATCAATGTGACACATTTTGCATTCAACCCTGTTCCTTATTCAGTGAACTTCATTTGCCTTTGATCTTGGTTAACTTTGAATTCCCCCAAGTTCCCACTTTCCGTAAGTTTTTTTTTTTTCCTAAGTTGAATCAGACAGGCAAAGGAAATCTAAACCTTGAAAGAAGTGAAAACAACTAGACACAGTTATATATTTTCACTACTTTGTTTAAAGCAGCACATTGCTGTACTTAAAACACTTCACATCAGTGAGTTATTTATTAAGTTGTAAATATAAGTCACATTTTCCACTGTATCTTAGGAGACACATTTGAAAACATGTTCAGAACCTGTTGTATGATTCGTGTAAAAAGTCTGATTAAATGCAAAACTACAGATGCTAGTTAATAATGTACTAAAAACTATCACCATTGAAATAGCTGTTAATGTAAAGGAAATATTTCTGTAGGAATTCTCATGTTTTATGTCTGAATTTTATGTCTGAAGGCTGAGTCTTTTATGAAATTTCATAATTATGCATTCCAAAATTGACAAGAAACTAGGGTTTGTATTTGTACTTTTTTTTTTTTTTTTTTTTGCAGCTTCTGGCCGGGGTTGGGTTTGAACCCGCCATCTCCGGCATATAGGACCAGTGCCCTACTCCTTTGAGCCACAGGCGCTGCCTGCATTTGTATTTATAAAGTGATTCAGACCCATGTCTCAAATATTCATTAATTTTTATTTACCCTAAATTACCCTGAGATTTATGGGACAATTTTCTTATTATCATGAAGACAGTTTTATTTATTTATTTTTTACATTATCCAGTCAATTTATTAAGTATCACCCACAGGGTATTATGTATCCATTTTATGTAAGAAGAAAGATTTTTTAGTATTCATAACAATTCATAACTCCATAGAAGTTTCTAAGTAGTCAACATCAAACCCAGAACTGTTTTCAGACCAACCAGGCAACTTTAGGTATAAAGTTGACATTGTATCTGAATTCCTAAATTTGTAGTTAAAGATGGGTCAGAGATAAGTATTATGAAATTGATAAGAAGCTAAAATAAGTTCTTCAGGGAAATTGCTATGAAAACTACACAGAAGACTCTTTAGTTTCTAATCTAAAAACAGCTTCACAAATTATTTGAAAAAACAGTCTAGCAGTAAGTATAACTAACTACATTTCTCTCCCAGTCTTGAAGCCAATCAGAAGACAGTTTCATTGAATAGTGAAGTATATATAACATATACACACAGAGAACACATATTCATGTGAACTTGCTTAAAGCAAAAATAAAATCAGTTATGTATTGTTCGTAAAATGTGTATTAAGGAATATTAAAGGAAAATTTCTGTTTTGAAAGATTTTAAAAGTCAGTTCACTCAGGGACCATTTACCTTTTCAGTAATATTAAAACCTCACTTACCTATCTTATTCTGTTCTAGGCAAGGTGGAAATTTCCCACACTAAAGAAAACAGCAAATTTGTGTTATACCAGATTACTAGCCGGGTGTTGTAGGGTCAGTTCATATTACCATTTCTGCCCTATTAGAGAAAGAAGCAAAATGTATGTGAGTTATCTTTCAGGTCACATAAAAGGGCTAAATTCTTTATGGGGCGAATCTGATTCTGTCAGATTATAATTTTGATACAGTTCTTGGGCATATAGTTTGGTGATTCATATAGAATTTGGTATAATTGAGTTACCTACCTGACTTGGCTTGAGAAACATTTTGGAGTAGAATAAAAACTTGTCATATATTTCGAGACAGGAAACCTCATTCCCGCACCAGTTCTTCACCTTGCTATAGACATCTGGAAGAAGGTCAGAAAGAATTTACTTGTCTATAATTAAGAAGTTTAGGGAAGAAACTTTAAAGAAGAGGTATTAGAGGTATGAAAATGGGTATAAAAATGTGTAAGCCTCTGTGTTTATTTTTTTCTTATGAAAATTGTTTCTGGTAGAATGACATGTGCAGAATAGGCTCTGACTCCCATGTCTTTGACCATGTTTTTTGGGATAATACCAGGAACCACCTTAGCAGGCTGGGATACCAAGGGAGGGTTTGGGTCTCGATACTCTTGGGTAGAATTCTAAAGCTGTGTGATACTGGATAAGATATTTATCCTCCTTTAACCTCAATTCTATTAGTTATAAACTGGGGATAATTTGCTCCTGGGAGGACTATTGTGAAAATTAGGGCAAGTCTAAAATGTAAAGTACTAACATCATATCTAGCTTGTAATACACACACTTGATCTTAGCCAAAAGGTGGAGAAATGATGTAATACATGATTAACAAGAGTTTGTTTCCTTTTTTTTTTTGAGACATAGCTCACAGCAACCTCAAACTATTGGGTTTGAGCAATCCTCTTGCCTCCACCTTTTGAGTAGCTGGGATGACAGGCATGCACCACTTTGCCTGGCTAGTTTTTCTGGTTTATTTATTTATTTTAGTAGAGATGGAGTCTTTCTCTTGCTTAGGCTGGTCATAAACTCCTGAGCTCAAGTAATCCTGCCTCGGTCACCCAGAGTGCTATAAAGTTTGTTTCCTTCACAGAAGTTTGTTGTAGAATTAAGTGACAGTATTTGTAAAAGTGCTTTGTAAACTAGAAAGTGCTAATCAAATATCAGTTATTTGTTTAAACCTGTATTTTATATGTACTTAGTTCTTTTGGTGGAACGTCAACCATCAAAATAGATGGTAGAGCTGATACAGGAATTCTACCAGATAATCCAAAGTCAAATTTCAGAGAGCATTCATTTTCCTCCAAGAAAAATTATCTAAAAAATAAAAAAAACCTAACATTATTATTTAGAATAACTACCATTTTCCTTCCTCTGGACACCAAGATGCTTCGTAGGTAGGTGAGAGGGGGTGGGAAGGGCAAGAGAAAGAAAAGAAGGCAGGAAAACAAAGGCATCAGGACAGTCTGCCGAGTGAGTGACTGAACATGGACTGCCACCGTTATCATTTTAAGGAATAAAAAAATCATTTTAAAATGTAGTTTAGTTAGAAGAACACATTTATTTGACACCCATGATTACCCAAATACCACTAAATAGGCCTGGAAAATGCTGATCATTTTGAGCTGAAGTTACAATTTCAAGGAACAGGAAACTGTTCCTGAAGCTCTCACATGTGTAGGAAGAGCTCCAGTCAGGTGAACTAAGTCATAGGTCCATCCTGGCAAAAGCTGATCTCACCAGAGGGTTAGACACTCCTAAGAGTTAAATGCCCTGGGAGAAATGATTTTGGATATCCCTAAGGGGCCACTAAAAATAGGAACTGAGCACCTAAGTAGTAGAGGACGGAATATATTCAGGCCTCTCCTGCGAGCAGGAAGCAAGTAGAATTCTCTAAATCCAAGCTAATACTCCTTGGGAATACTTCTTCAGTAACCAAGGCCCTAAGGTACAGTGATTTGTTTAAGTACTAGAAAGCATCATAGGAAGGTTCACGGTCATAAGTCATCCGATATGGGATTAATAGGCAACAAGCCACAAGAGGAAAACAGCATCAAGACTGAGAGAACTTGCTAGGAGATCAAACCAGCCTGTTTCTGTCTCTTACTTTGTGACTTTAGTCAACTTGTTCAAATGATGAGCTTCCATTTGTTCATCTGGAAGAGGGTGATATAATAAATTCCTTGCAATGTTGGCATGAGGAGGAAATTAAGAAAAAACGCATGTAAAGATTTTCGCACTGTGACATAATAAGTAACCGTGACCGTGAATAATATTTTTAATAAAATTGTATTCACAAAAACACTCTATCATGTGGAGGGGGGCCTCCAACCAAGGGCCCTTTGCGGAAATATGTGAGGAATGCAGGAGCTGTCCTGAAGAATGTTCTGTGCTCACTTTAACTGAGAGTGAAAAATGACTGCTTAGATAACAAGAACCAAACAAAATGGGAATCTTATTCTAATATGCTCTTTGAATATTTCTTCAAATAATAGTCACATGAAGCTAAGTAGAAACAGCCTCCCGCCTAGGAGTTCCGTCTTTTGAGCTGTGACAATTGTCTTCATGCTCATGGAACCTAAACATACTGTTTTAGCTCTGAAGAAGGGATCTTTAAAAAATATGCTTTATTTAATTATGTGTTAGCCAGCTAGAAGTGCTACATTAAATATTCTGTATTCCATGTCTGTGAGATACATTTAAATCTGTACTTGATCTGGATTCATTTCTTTTCAAAAACTTCAGCTAAAATAATAGATGTCCAGGAATTAATATGCAAAGCCAAATTTAAGCCAGTATCCATTTCATTCTAAGGAAAATTTTATAGTAATTGACAAAGAATTGACTTTATTGTCCGGAATAAGTACTTTCTTTCTTTCTCTGAACACCAAAATGCTCCCATGCGTGTAACTATTGGAAGACCTAGGGAATGAGACATCATCCTCAATGCATTACTTTTCCCCCTTGCCTACACTTGGCTGTTCTCTGAGTTTGCCTCCAGCCCTGCAACCCGTGTGGCATCTGCTGTGAAATCTGCTTCTAGTATAGGTGGGTTTCCTAGAGGAAGACAAAATAAAATTCCAACTACCCTGTAAAATGAATGCTCTGTGAGAGAAGGAAGAAGGAATGGAAATTACTGTCCTCCCTTGGGACAGATTTTGTCCCCACATGGCCAAGGCTTGCATCCCCAATCTCAAAGTCACCTTGGACGCTTCACTCACCTGGTCCTTAAAGGCCATACAGCTATAATTTTCTCAGGTACTTTTAATTAAAACATTTATAATCTTTTGTGCATAAAATATTAACATAATATTCAGGAAAGCAGTCATAAAAGTAAAAGGTGACACTAAGTGATTACAACAGAATAAAAGAAAATTATCATAGATTCTTCCCACAAGAACAAATCCATTATGGCAAAGTTGAGCCATGAAGAGGAAAAGATTAAAAATACAATCTGAGGATAGCTGAACAAAGTTTTGGTAAGGCAAGAGCAGTGTTATTTAATAACATTAAATAAATAATGTTAAACATTAATGTAATAAATATTATTTAATAGGTCATAATAGATTTAGAGGACAAAATGATAACAAATGTCAAAAGCCCTAAAACATTAATATTCTATTTAATAATTCTTATTAAATTTTTATTTAATAATATTTAATAATTTGACTTCTAAGAAGCTAACTATGTAGCTTCTTGACTACTTGGTGGTTTTGTATGTTGATGTAGACAACATACAAAACAATGTAAACTAAAATAATTAACAGTGCAAAACAACGAAATTTTAAACTGGAAATCTAATACAAGGATAACAAAATCAATCATGATATGTCTATAGAACAGACTATTCACCAACCATTAAAAATAGTTTCTTGAAGAATCTTTAAAAATGTGAGTGCTTTGGTTTTCTCTTGCTGTACAACTAATTGCACCAAAAACATAGCTTAAAACATCCAATGTATATTGTCTTACCCAGTTTCTCAGGACTGGGAATCTGGGAGTGGCTTACTTGGTGGTTCTGGCTCAGGGTGCCTCCTGAAATTTTAGCCACGCTGTCAGCCAGAGCTGTTTCTTCTCAAGGCTTGACTGGGGCTGGAGAAGCCCTTTCCAAGCCCGTGCATGTGGTTATTGGCAGGCTTCCTGGACATTGGGTGGGAGCCTCAGTTCCTCACCATGTGAGTTGTCCTGTCACAGGGCTCCTCTCAACACGGCAGCTTGCTTCCCCCAGGCTGGGAGATGAGACAGAGAAGCCAGTAAGGAAGTCATAGTCCTTTATAACCTATTGATCACACAGCCTAATCTTGGTATAATAGGGGAGGGGCCTACACAAGTATATTCACACCAGGAGACAGGACAGCTTGGATTCTGACTACTATAGTAGGACAAGACTGATGATGAAATATTAACAGTGAAATAAAAGAATATAAAGAGATCTTAATTCGTCAAAAAATGCAGAGAAAAGATAATGCAAAGTTACTAAGCTATTAATGTGTTTCTCTCCATTGCATGATATAGTTTTACTTCTTTATGGCCTTTGATATTTCCTAAGAATTTTATGATTAGGATGTATTTTATTTATCATATTTTTTATACATGTCAAAGAATCTCAGAAAAGACATAGAGCTTAAAGTATGAATTATCTTTACATGGAGTGTAAAGGAAGATGTCCAGTAAGACTCAAGTTCTTTACTAAACACTGGAATGTGCTACTAATTTAATATGATTAGTTAAAATCAGGGTCAACAGACTATAGTTTGGCTTTTTAAAAAACAGTTACATATGTTTTCTAGCATAAATATTTTGTAGAGATTCAAATATAATAACTAAGTGCTAGATTGATGAGCATTAAAATGATTTTGCTTTTCAATTTTCCCACTTTATAAACAGGTACTATTTGCCTAGGCTAAATATTCTCTAAGGTAACTTTTTAAACTCTAAAATTCATTAATTTTTAGCAGATATTTATTAAATATTTAATAAATATTTAAAGCACAACACTTTCTTGGTTAAGAGCAATATAGTCCAAGTTTCCTGAGGAATTTGAAGGTGTTTTTGGAAAGAAAAGTTGGTGCAAATGTTTATTTTTTACTTGCACCATGAAATCTAGGCCCTGCCCCAATACACCAGAGATTGGCATTTGGAGACGTGAAGGGCAATACAGAAGTTTCTACTGAGTTTCAAGAGCTGTTATATAGAGTGGAGTGTACTTGTGGATTCATTTAGTACTGAGCAGTGTCTATAGACATCCCAACACAAGTCTTCCCTGGTGTTTTAATATTTACTGGTATTTCCTTTTGCAGGATGTCTGCTCTGCTTGTTTTCCCGCATGAGAGAGAGCAGATGTTCCTGAAAGCATCTTTGCATGGATTTACTTGAAGCAAGATGCTGAGGCAAGGGGTGAAGCTGGAAGGGAGCTGTTGGGCTACAAAGAGGAAGGCCACTGGGCAGTGCTTTCCTGACTACTGAAACATAAGCTGCTGTTTAGGGAACAACTTCATTTTCCTTTTCCTCTGAGAAAGGACTTTGGCTGTCACAGTGACCAGACATGTCCTTGTACCCTCCCAAATTCTTATGGTCCACAAATGGCCAACAGACATGTGAAAAAATGCTCATCATCTGTAATTATCAGAGAAATGTAAATTGAAAACACCTGGATAGATCACCTAACTCTAGGGAGAACGGCCCACATCACAAGGGAAACTTTATGCACTGCTGGTGGGACGGTAACCTAGTACAGCCTTTACAGAAAGAAGTAATTATCTTTACATGGAGTGTAAAGGAAGATGTCCAGTAAAACTCAAGTAGAACTAGAATCGGACCTTCCATTTGACCCTGCAATCCTATTACTAGGTATCTACCCAAAAGAAAAAAAGTCGTTTTATCATAAGGACATTTACACCTGAACATTTACGGCAGCCGGATTCACAACTGCAAAGATTTGGAAACTACTCAAATGCCCCTCAACACATGAATGAATTAATAAACTGTGGTATATGTATACCATGGAATTCTGTTCAGCCATAAAAAGTTGGAAATTTTGCATCTTTTGCAAGAACCTGGATAGAATTAGAGAATACTCTGTTAAGTAAAATATCACAGGAATGGAAAAACAAGCATTGCAATGGTAACTTGAAACTAGTAGATTAACAACTATGTGCTTGCTTGAAAGAAAAACGTAATTAAATTAAGAAAGGGATATTGAAAGGGAACAACACACCAGTATATAGTACATTTCCTGGGAGAAGGAAACAACTACAACTCAGACTTTATCTTACAAGTGCAAATAATATAGCTCAATCATGTATACCCTCTTCTTAATCTGGAACTAAAAGAAAATTAAAAAAATTCTTAAGATCCAGATGTCTCCATTATGATGACACTCTTGGAAGTTCTGCTTGCTCTGATGAAGTGTCTTCCAAACATTCTTAGTATCTGAGATTTGAGAAGCCTGGAAATAGGAAAGGTATGTCCAAGGAAGAAGAAAAATCTGATCTAAGCAGATAAAATGAATGAGAGATTATAAAATCTAGTTGAAAGAACTCTATAAACATCTCAATGTAATACTCATATGATGTAACTTCTGCCACTGTGAAGAGATTTACAACCAGGCTTTTAGGTTGTAGGTGACTACAGGTGAAAATCAAATAACTAAATGTTTAGTAACTTGTGTATTATACCCTTGAGAGTGACTAGGTGATTCCTTGAAAATGGAAAGCACTGGGCTCTGCCCCAGGGATGTAAAGACTTACAAAACAGGGAGAAACGCCTTGAGGATATTAATGTAAAAAATATGAACACAAAAGGGCACATTTTGAATACGTATACACTATGATGATAAATACATTGGAAAGGGAAGTAATGTTCTCTCAAAATGGCATGTAAAGCAATGCACTCCAAGTGATTCAGATACGGTATGTGGGCTAATAAAGACCTGTCCCAGTGGAAGCACAGTAGGGATTTTAGATAGTTATGTTGACTCAAACTGGTTCAATGTGCTAAGGAATACAGAAAGTTCTTGGCCATGTTCAAGTCACACGGCAGACGTAGAAACTATTAATACAAAGGTTAGTCTGAGAAGAAAAAGTAACTCCTGACATCTCATTTTTTACCAGTGCTTCACCAAATCACCACAGCTTGCACTAGAATAAATGAATGAATAATGAACACAGGATAAGGCTAGGAGGTAAGTTGACTTCCAAGTTTGACCTTCAAACAGTAGTACGTACCTATGAACTCCTGGCTTTTTCTAACCGAATCCTTAAATGTGTAAATATGGTGTAAATTACAAAAAAAAAAAAAAAAAAAAAAAGTCGACACTCTGGTAGATGGCTCTATTATTGCCTATCAGATTTTAGAACATCTGATCACTCCCCATCATGGTCTTCGTCATGGTGAAGCAAGGCTGATTCTCTGAGATGAGAAGAGGATTTTGTAAGTTCATAATAGACAACACATAAAAGTTGCCCATTGTGAGGAAGAATGAAAAGAGGGAAAAGAGGTTGTCGCCCACTCACTACCCTAGGATGTATCATTAATATTTAATGAATGTTTACAGTGTACTAAGTAGTAGGAGTCATTTCTGTGCATTATCTCATATAAACCTCATAACAATTCTGTGAGGTAGGTATATCATTTTGCTAATGATAAAATCAGAGGTCAAAGTAACGCCATGTATAAGTAGCAGACTGTATCTTTGACACCTGCCTTTTAATGCTTAAGTCCCTTCTCTTTCTATTCCCAGTGCATCTTTCCTGGGAGCCCTGCATACATTGACCCAGGCAGCACAATTAAAATGGAGCCAGCTACTCTACTATTCCCCCAGAAAGATCAAACTTGCTTTTGCCTGCTTTCTTCTGCTTCCAGAAATTAAGGACTTGTGAAGTGTGAAATTCAGGACTTCCCTGAAGTGTAATTGAGATCACTGGACTCTGCTGTTTGAGTTTCCTATGGAATTCATTGTCAGGTTAAATAAGAGCAGAATAGTAGATGTTCTCCACAATTGGATTTGCTGCTACTTTTGTCTTAAAACTTGAAAAGAAGTATATTAATTTTTTATCATACTTTGCCTTTCAGCGAATTATTACTATCCTTGTGCAGATTAGATTAAGTGAGTCCATTAAGCAAGACAACATTAATTGGGTAGATTCCTCATGTTAAAGTGCTAAGGGTTTTTTTTATGGGACAAGGGTATTATTCTTGTCTCATTGTCAAGGAGTGGAGACAGGTAGAAAATATTTTCGTTTCAGCTCTGCTTCTTCTTTTTCATGTTCTTCAAACCACAAGGATTAATCTTTAATTCTGCCCTGGCTTTAAATAGCAAGACTAAGTAATTACAATAATCTAGATAAGAGAATTGATAAAATGTTGTTCCTAAAAATTAGACAAAGTATATTTAATGTCCGTTTTACATTAAAGAAAGAAATAAAGAGGAAAAAAGGAAGAAAGATGCTTAAAGAATAAACTGAAAGTCCATGTGATTCATTTTGTTAGTGATCAAACTAACAAAACATAACACTTGCATGATTATTACTTTGATATATAGAAGACATATCACAACTGTTTTCCTAAGAATACATACTAAAGTTACAAAGCTATTTTAAAATGTATTTGTATAAAAATATATACTTTGAAATGTATGTTTATCTTATACTCACCTGGGTGAACTTTTCACAAATTAAACAGACTCATGAAGCTAGCACCAACATAACAAACAAAGGAACAAACAAACATAACAGCCTGAAAACCCTCCCATGCTTCTTTCTAGTCACAAGATTATCACTATTATGACTTTTATAAAGCATAGTCTAATTTACACTCTTTATATGAATGGAATCACAGAGGAGGTACTCTTTTGTGTCTGCCTGCATTTGTTGAGTATTTTGTTTGCAAGATTTACCCTATGCATATGCTTGTAGACCATTCATTCTCACTATTGTATAAAATTCCATAGAGTAAATTTGCCCCAACTTATTTACATACTCTATACTGACAGACATCTTGATACTATCCAGTTTGTTTTGGGACTATGGCAAATAGTGCTGCTATGAATAGTTAAGTCTTTTGGTAAACTCAGCTATGTACTTTTGTTGAATATATATGTTCACCTAACTAGAGAAAAATTAGTTGATACTTCCAGTTTTACAAAGTGGTTGTACCAATTTAACATCAGTACCAGAAGCACATAAAAAGTGGAGTCTTTGGGATTTTCCTAGGTACAGATCATAATGCCAGTGAACAGGAATAGTTTGATCTCCTCTTTCCTGATGTAGATACTTTTTATTTCCTTTTCTTGCCTGATTTCTCTGGCTAAGATTACTAGTGCTATATTGAATAGATGTGGTGACACATGGGCACCCTTGTCTTGCTCTGGTTCTTGGAAGGAATGGTTTCAACTTTCCCCCATACATTACGATATTGACTGTGGGTTTGTCATATAATATAATTCTGAGGTATGTTCCTTCTATGCCTATTTTGTTGAGGGTTTTTTATCATGAAAGGTGGGTGCTGGATTTGGTTAAATGATTTTACTGCATCTATAATTCTATTGTGAATGTGTCTGGTCTGACAATTTTTTTTTTGTGGTAGATTTTTTAATTACTGTTTCACCCTTACTTCTCATTATTGGTGTTTTCAGAATTTCTATCTCTTCCTGATTAGGGTTTGAAAAGTATTTATCAATTTCCTCCACATTTTCTAGTTTGTGTGCATAGAGATTTATGTAGTATTCATGAATGATATTTTGTATTTCTGTGGTATCTGTTGTTATGTCTCCTTTTTCATTTCTGATTAAGCTTATCTGGGACCATTCACTTCTAGTTCTTGTTAATCTAACTAGAGATCTATCAATTTTACTTATATTTTCAAAGAACCATTTTTGTTTCATTGATCCTTTATACTTTTTTTTTTTAGGTTGTTTATATTTCATTTAGTTCTGCTCTGGGCTTTGTTATTTATTTTCTTCTACTAGCTGTGGTTTGGTTTGTCCTTTTTCCAGTTGCTTGAGGTTGTTAATTTGTGATCACTTTGTCTTTACAATGTTACCATTAAGGCTATGAATTTCTGCCTCAATATTGTTTTTTTCTGTATCCTATTATTTTGCATGCTTGTGTCATGATAGTCATTTAGTTTGAAAAAAATGTTAGTATTTGTCAATGTCAAAATTGACTGAAGGATTGATTATGCAGCAGCCAGTTGTTTAATTTCCATTATTTTATGTAGATTTGAGAGTTCTTTTTGGATTTGATTTCTGGTTTTACTCCACTATGATCTGAGACGATAAATGGAATAATTTTGATTTTTCTGAATTTACTGAGATTTGTTTTGTAAGCTAACATATGCTCTGTCCCATGTACTGATGAAAAGAATGTATGTCCTGTAGTTTGGGGGTAGAATATTCTGTAGAGTCTGGTAGGTCCATTTGTTCTAGAGTCCTGTTTAAGTCCAGGGTCTCTTTGTTGATCTTCTGCCTCAATGATCTGTCCAGTTCTGTCTGTGGAGTGCTCAAGTCCCTAGCAATTAAGGTGCTATTATTCACTTCTTTGATTAGATTTCATAACATTTTATTTCTGAATCTGAGAACTCCTATGGTGCTATGCTGGTTTCTCCACTCCTCCCCTCTGTTTGTCACCAGGCCACTGTGGCAAGGCCAGCCCCTGGTAGTAGGTGCACACATAAGGTGGAGCTGCCCAGGACAGGGTGTGTGTGTGGGGGGGATGGATGAGTTCTACTGGGCATGGTGCACATACACGCAGGTCTGGGCAGCTGAGGTGCCAGGCACGTGGGCTGAGTGGGGTTCATGCACGGTGTGGTACAGGGAATAGAAGGTGCTCAGGGTGTAACTGCCCACAGGCCTGTGCAGAATAGGGCAAAGTGGTCCCCAGTGAAGAATGGGCTAGCAAGTCACAGCTCATGTATGAAGTGGAGCAGGACCCCTAGACAGAGAGGAGACATGGGGCAAGTCACCTACAGAGCAGGTTTATCAGGCATGGTGCTCACATATGTGGGCCAGGGTGGCTGCTGGCTGGGGCTCAAAGGCAAGGAATGGCACAGACTCAGAGTGTATGCTGTGTGGGTCTATGGCATTCAGACTGCCCATATCCAAAGGCCATGGCTTTGCTGGCTTTCATTCTGCTTGAGGCCTTTCAGGCAGTGGCAGCAGTGACAGCTGTCCAGCTGCTGTGGGGGTGGGCAGTGGGCACTGACAGCTATGAACACATGCTTTGCCTGAGTCCTGCAGGAAATGCGGTTGAGTAAGATCACTTAGTCCACAGCAGCAAGTGCCAGGCCCTTAGTCTCCTTCTCTGCTTAGGGCTCCTGGGAGCAGTGGTAGTGAGAGTGGAGGGTTCAGCGCATGTCATCCGAGGGTACATGCAAACTGCAGGATTCCCTACTCCCTTCTCACCTGAAAGGGGTAAGGAGGAGACTGCAGTCACAGATATGGCTCCTAGACAAAAGTAGTGTTCCAGGGGTTGGGATGTTACAGTGGACTGACAAGTCAGCTGTCCCTTCTCTGTGGAACAACACAGCTGCCAACCCTCCACTCAGGTCTCCTTATCAGTCCAAAAACCTGCTGCTGTGGAGGGACCCCCGGCAGCTCCGGTTGGACCATCCTCAGGCCAAGCACAGAGTCTGGGTTTTTCTTCTCTGTCTCTTTTCCACATCCAGACATCTTCCCTGATTACTGGGTCTTGCTGAGCAGCTTGTCCCACTTCTGTCTTCTTCACTTCACTCCCGCCTCCTCTCTGTGGGTTCTCAGTGCTCTCCCTCAGACTGTGATCCAAAGAAGGGTCTCTATGTGCCATTTTCAGTTGACTGTGCAGCTGCTGCTAGTCTGCCATCTTGCTCCTGAGTCTCCTGAATTCAGGTTTCTGCTTCAATCACTTTGCTTCCTCCTTAGATCTTCTGTGACTCTGTAGCTCCAGCTACTCAGAAGGCTGAGGCAGGAAGGTCACTTGAGACCAGGAGTTCAAGGCTGTAGTGTTCTATGATTGTGCCTGCCAATGGCCACTGCATTCCAGCCTGGGCCTATCTCTGGTCATCAAAATGGCATTACTGTAATACACCATAGGGGATCATTGATCAGCAACCAGGCAGCCACCAAGTATCAAGAAGTCCATGAATGTCTGCAAAGGTAGAAAACAGTCTGTGACATGCAGCCACAGAAAGAGTCCATGTCCCACTAAGGTGATGGCAGAAGCCCTAGCAGATGAGGCTTTAACAGTGGAAGTGATTCCATGAACAGAAGAAGAATTGGGATTCCTAGCACTAATGATCTGTGTGTCAAACTCCTTGAAGCCCCTCACTATTTTTATTCAACTTTCTCTTTCTAATCATAATTGGAAAAGCAATAATTATCCCCAGGGAATCATGGGAATAATGGTGATAATTTCTGAAATTGTATTAGCACCAAAGGATTTCAGTCAGAAGATTTGAAAAATGTAAAAATCTTAAATTGACACTAGGCACAGACTCCTTCAGAAAACCGTTAGTGTTCTGAAAACAATAAATCAGAAAATCTTTTTAGTTTCCAATAACACCGTGAAGATGGCAATGAAAGGTACCATTTTAAGAATCTTTTTGGCTCTGAGTTGTAAGACTTTATAATAAATGATGTTTTATTTAAATAAAATCAAGGTGCTGGGTGTGGTAGCTGACCCCTGTAATCCTTGCACTCTGCGAGGTCCAGGAAAGAGGATCACTTGAGTTCAGGAGTCCAAGACCTGATCACTAAAAATAGAAAAATTAGCTGGCCATGGTGGCACATACCAGTTACTTGGGAGGCTGAGGCAGGAAATAGCTTGAGTCCAGGAGTTTGAAGTTGCAATGAGCTATGATGATTCTATTACACTCTAGCTGGGGCAATAGAGAGAGAAAGACTCTGTTTCAAAAAGAAAGAAATAAAGAAGAAAAAAGAAGGAAGAAAGAAAGGAAGGAAGGAGAGAAAGAAAATCGGGACTTGAGATATTATTTTGACATCTGTAATAGAATTTAATGCTAGAATTAAAAATCCAACATAAGATTTATATCGGAAAAAACAAATAACAGCTCTTTGTATAATAATGTGAATGAATGGACACACTCCCTTGCAAATGGAATTTACTATATGAAAGCTCATAAATAAGGAATATTTTTAAAAATCTTGGCTCTAAAGTGATTTGGTGAAATAATTATTTTCCTCATAAGACAAAATAAATTCTTGTCATATTATTAAACATTTCACAACCTCAAAATGCCATTTTATGGTGGACCAGCAAGAAGTTAAGATTAAAGCCAACAGTATTGTTTTCAGGTCAGAGTTGAAGAAGAGGACACAGTTTCCGGAAGTCTTCTCTTCAGGCTGGTGTCAAGGATCACTCAGCTGCTCGGCACCAGAAGGCCTCCCAGTTCATCAACTTGGAGTTCATCAACTGTGTTCATCAACCTCCAGTTCATCAGCTGTGTGTGTTACCCTCCCTATCTCTTGGAGAAAAGTAAAATTTCCCTAAATGCTGTTTGTGCCCTTTTTATGTTTTCATCATTATTAATTACAGAAAAACGTTGCTATATGCAAAATCCTACTAGAAAACAAATAGACAAAAGTACTGCAGGAAATACTTTCAAGTATTATTTATGAGTAAAAATAAGAGACTGTAATGTTACTCTGTCAGAAATTGAAGTATATGTTTAAATATCAATTAGGTATTTGTGGACTTTGCTAAATTCTAAGAGCCTCAAAGGTAGATCGGGATTTATTCATCTTTATAGCGTTGGTGTTCCTAGCATATTACTGCCAATATGGTATATGCACAATTGATACTTATGAGCTAAGTAAATGTCAACTTTAATTTTTGAAAATGTTAAGATATGACAAGGGATGTAAGATAAGGGATGCTGTCTATTATCATCCTTCATTTTCTAAGCACACAGAACTTAGAAAATGGCTTTTTAATAGTAAATTTTTCTCTCTAAATGTGTTATTTTTCTTAAACAAAAAGAGATAAAAAGAAAGGCAAATAAACTCAAACTATTACAAAGTTTTAAAGAGCCCAATCTCCCTCCAGGAATGTGTAAAGAGGTAACTTCACAACTGCCTTACATAAAGTTTTTATGGGTTAAATTTTCGCGAAATGTAATGTGTTTTATTTTGAAATGTAAATATTTTTAAAGCATAAATTGTAAGCAACTGGAAAATTGGTTTTAAGCACAAGTGATACACAATTTCACTAGTGTTTAGGATCATGATATTATTTTCATGACTATGAGATTTCATAAACAAATTATATAGCAACTATTTGTGGTTCATTTTGCCTCTGCACAACTGAGGTTCTTACTACACACAAAGGCGTTTTCTATCCATTATTATAGATGTTATATTTTATTATATTTTAAATGAAGATTTTTCCATACAGCTCTATAGCAAAATGTACCATTTTCCTTTCAGGTTATGTATGTATGGCTTAAGTACAAGTATAGCTGACATTTGCCTGCTAATGAACCTGCAGCTAGCCCTTTCAAGGTAAGCTGATATTACTTGCAACATTTTTTTTCATCTGTTGCATTATGAACACTTGCTGCCCAAACTACTTAATTAATATAATTTTCACTGCCTACTCAGCCTAGTGCAATATTAATTCTGTTTACCTATCCTTAACTTACAGTAGAATTGAAACTATAGAGGAAAATCTCTTTTTCTTATTAGGCTGCTGGCAAAAAAAATCTCATACTGTGCAATATCTGTTTCTAATTTGTCTTTGGGGAAAGGAATGCCAAATAGTTGCCTTATTTCCCCCTTTAGATATTCGGAACCTCACCAAACTGCAGTCAAACCAGGATGCACACCATAG
The DNA here is from genome assembly GCA_963574355.1 of Loris lydekkerianus. NCBI lineage: Eukaryota > Metazoa > Chordata > Mammalia > Primates > Lorisidae > Loris > Loris lydekkerianus. Next base: position 24,273 of record CAUYPK010018657.1, read on the forward strand.
CATGGGATTCCCCCCACCCAGGATCATAGTCAATAAATTTGATTAGTTTGTAAAGCATTTCAAGTTACCAGCCCACAGAGCAGGTTGAGCCAACGCCTCCACTGACTCCCTGTTCGTTCTAGACCACCAGGGCTCTAGTTTGTATTTTTAAACCTGGGTTAAATTGTGGCATAACCACAAACCATTGTATGCTATTAGCAGTGGGGTTCCAATGAATGACTGACAAACAAAATCTTAGCACACGAAGCCTACTTCTCTCAATGGTAAACACATGTTATTAATGAAACGTTTCTAACGGGCTCAGGCAGCTTGAAGCCTGTCTTGACTGACAAGACGGCATTTTGCTATATGGGCTAAACAAACAAAACATTTAAAAATAGTTTATTAGAAGAACATGTTTTGGTGAATCACAAATGTATAATTTGCAGATCTGGATTCTGAACTAAATTTCTCCAGTGTTCAAAGATAGCATATAATTTTTATATCTTCTTTAAGATGCAGATGGTGTTAAATTCAACTCCTGATCCAGCCTCAAAGAAAGTTATCTTAATGCCAAAAGGGTTTGACTCAGACATTACATGAGACTCTGCAGAGGCAGACAGGTGAATATGTGCGGCTCTGAGCCTCAGAATCTAGTTTTTGCCATTGCTATGTAGGATACTAAATCAAGATCAGATGTGATTCATCCTCAGCTTCCCCCTAAGTTCATGAGCTAGGTGAGTGAAGACTGTGTGTATTTGATGTTCTCATTTATCAGTAACATTGGCTACTTAATATGTAGGCATCCACAAAAATAGACAGTGAGTCTTTTGTGCAATTTTTCAAAACTCCTGTTTAACATAAAAGGATAGCAAACCCCAAACCAAATAAAACAACACTGGTGTTGCATTTTAGATGTCTTTGAAACGTTCCAATGTTTTGGACCACCAAACTCGAACCCACGAGATGGCTGCATTTAGTTTTCATCGAACTGGGCAGTGCTGACTCAAGCTGGTTTGCATTTCTTTCCAAATTTACCCGACCCTGTTAGAGTAATCAGAGCACTGCAAAAGAACAATGTATTGTTAATCTGTCTGTAGAGTTCTTTTGAAAGTCACTAGAGTAGTGAGGAAATGACGGATGGGTTATGCCTCCTACTTCAGCAGTAGGTGATAGCTCTATTACCAAAATAGCTCCAAGTATCAAAGGTTTCTATGAATGGATCATCACTGTTTCCGACATCAAAGTAGACAATTCATTGAAGGTCAGAACTTTATACAAACCATATATCCATGCTGCAAATAATTCTTTGCCTTGATTTAACTGGGTTACTTTCCCTCCACTGAATTGTTACATTAATGTCATAGGAGTGGTCTATAATTAAGCTCAGAAGGTAACCCTAAAACAGTTTAAGGGCAATGTTGGAGGGGGGGGGAAATGTCTAGCAGCTGTACCAAAGAACAAGTGTGTCAATGAGTAAGCCTAACCAATCCCACTCACACTTTGTCCCATTCTCTTATTTTCTTTCTTGTCTCTATTCCACTCAACGCCTTATGCTCAACCAACGGCACTTTCTCTCCCTTCTGCTAATCTCCTGTCCCTTCACTAATGTTTAGGATCATGATATTATTTTCATGACTATGAGATTTCGTAAAACAAATTACATAGCAACTATTGTGGTTCATTTTGCCTCTACACAACTGAGGTTCTTACTACACACAAAGGCGTTTTCTATCCATTCTTACAGATGCTATATTTTATTATATTTTAAATGAAGATTTTTTTTTCCTTTTAGCTTATGATCTCTCAGAGTTTTCTACTTTTCCTTGTGGTTCTTAGTGTTTTGTTTCCTCTGGAGGATGCCTGGAGGATGGCATAGTCTGGAAGATGGCATAGCCTGGAGGATGGGGGTCCAGAACTGTCCTTTTGGTGCCCAGGGTCTTCCTCCTGCTCTCTGGGGGCCCTTCGCTGCCCTAACTTGGGAATGCACACTCCCATAACACACCTAGCCTTTTCCTCTTGCTCACCATAGCATTCTTATTGGCTACCCTTGTTCCTAAAGTCCCTGCTAGTGGGCTCAGTAATCTAAAAATACTCTGCAGGGCTAACATGATTAAAATGAACTCAGTTCCTTTCATGTGCATTTCCAAATAAAATGCTTGGAGAGACCCTATTTTAAAATGTATTAATTACATATAATTGGCAAATCGTGAAGATATGAGGAAGCAAAGGAAAGCTTCCAGTTGTCTCCTCATGTCTTACCTTCTGGGTGGAGCTGCCCTTGTTATTCGGAAACCCACTGAATTATCTCTGCACGAATGCTGGATGTTCAGAGACCACACTTTATACACTGTTCATCACATTCTCACTTCTCAGGTTAAATAAAACAATAAGAAACCATTTCTTTGAAGTTTTATTAAGGAGAGTTCATTTATATTTATTTGATTGACTAGTGGGCAGAGAAAAATGAAGAGTATGTCTATCATCAATGTTATGAGAGAGAATTAAGAATTCTAGAATTTTATAGTTAACAGGGAATGAAGGAAACAAAAGCCAAAAAATTTCAATGATTAATAGCAGAATAAAAACCTTTTGGCTTTTCAATTCAGTGTGAGTGTACTTATGATTTTATACTATACATTACAGTGCAAATGATATTGTATAAACTTTATAACTGTATTATTTATAGCGTATGTCTTGTAAAAGTGCTGAAGTTACTGGGAACTTGGTTGAATGGTGCACTTATGTTTATGTTATATTAAAAACATATATTTTATGTACATGTATATACACATAAAGACTTGGGGAATCAGAGACTTGACTTTAAATATACTTTCAATTTTTTGTTTTAAATTTGATGTGCTTACAAATTTCAGGATAAGAAACAACTATGATGTCATTATCTCATTATTAAAAAGCCAGTCACGGTGAACATCAACATCTATTTCTTACTTTGGTTTTTAAATTGGTGAGTGCTCTACTGTAAAATTTGTGCTCCAAAGATTTAGGAGATGAGCCTGGATGAGGCAAATGTTATTCACAGATAATTCTCAAACCTAATCTTAAGTGAGCGTCTACAGTGCCACTGATTATTTCATTCATTCGTTCTATAAGCATTTTTTAAGTGTTTAGTATAAGCCAGGCATTGTGTTCTTTAGTGGGGAACACACACAGTAGAATAAAATATTTCTGCCTGTGGCAGTAACTGTTAGTCCTTGCCAAAATGAGTGCTTGTTCTTCAGGGCACACAGCTGTACTGCATTTACCAATCCTCTTTATCCTGCTCTGGCTACAGGGTGAAAGTGAAAGTGTTACATGCCTCCTTCAGACCTGCCCTACAAATATATCCTATGTATAGTTCTCTTTCTGTTCTCTATGTGCTACATAAATGAACTGGACTCTAAGGACCTAGAAGAGAGAGGAGCCTGGGTTTCTGAATGATTTCGTCGAGCAGATTCTTTCCACCTCCATCAAATTACACTGGCCTGTGACTTAACAAGAAATAAATGTCACTGTGTTCCATCACTAAGATGTGCTAATTGATTGTTAGAGTAGTTAGTCAACTATATCAGTCTTGCTTTATAATGAACAACACTAGACTTAGTGGCTTATGAATAAAACCATTCTCAGTGTTAGTAATCTGGATTGGCTCAGCTGGAATGGGTCATCTTTCCTCCTCAAAGCACTGGCAAAGCTCACACATAGGTTTACCATAAGTTGTCTTGTCAAATGGTAGCTTTCTCAGCTCTGTGTCTCCAGTATGCTAGCCTAGACTCATTAAGAGGAAGGGAAAGCTTCGATTCATAGCCATTTTTAAAGCTTCTGCATACATTGCATTTCTGAGTGTTCTAGTACCCAAAGCAAATCATACAGCCAAGCTTTGAGTCAATATGCCAGAGCATGGATACAGAAAGGTGTGATCTATCGGCAGCCAGTATTTTAACAATTGCTGCACCAACCTTGATGCATGCAGTGTCCTTAAGAAGCTCGGAATTATAAGAGGAAGAGACAAATAAATAAATGACTACAACACTCTACAAGATAGATTAGGACTGAAATATTTAAAAAAATATTTCACTGGCACTTAAAAAGGAATAGTTAACTCTGCTTGGCCTATTATAACAGCAAAGCTTTCACAAATAAGGTAACTTTGTTGTTGGGTATGGATAGAGGCATAGGAGTTTTATAGGAGCACACAATGCAGTTGTGAGAAAGAAGGAAGGACATTCTAGGCAGGGAAAATAGCACAATAAAGGCCTAGATGTCAGAAAGAATACAACCTATGTGGGAATGGAGAGAAGTTCCAGGCTGTAGGGCTTTTAGTAGGAAGAGAGTGTTATAAGATGAGCTGCATAGAGGAAGGGCTGGGCAGTGATACAAGTCTTTGCTGGTAGGGTGTCTTGACTTAATGTTGATAGCTGCTGACTGATCATGGTGGTGGTTGCTGAAGGTTGAGGTGGCTATGGCAATTTCTTAAAACAAGACAACAGTGAAGTTTGCCACATCAATTGATTCCTTCTTTCATAAAAGATTTCTCCGTGCCGCATGATACTGCTTGAAATAATTTTAATCACAGCAGAAATTTTTTTCAAAATTGGAAAACAGTCCAAAAACAGTCCTCACATACCCTGCTTATATGATATTGTAAATATTTTGTGGTCATTGCAACAGTGTTCCCAGCATCTTCACCAAAAGTAGATGCTTTCTACTTTTGAAAGTAGGGAAAGAAAGGGAAAGAATCCCCTTTCTTTCCTCATCCACAAGGGGAAGCTCCTTACTCATTAAGGTTTTGTCATGAGATTGTGGCAATTTGGTCCCTTCTTCAGGCTCCATTTTTACTTCTAGTTCCCTTGTTATTTCCACCACATCTGCAGTAACTTCCTCCATGGATGTCTTGAACCCCTTAATGTCATCTACGAGGGTTAGAATCAACTTCTTCCAAACTCCTGTTGATGTTGATATTTTGACCTTTTCCCATGAATCATGCATGTTCTTAATAACATCTAGAACAGTGAATACTTTCCAGAAGGTTTTAATTTAATCTTCTCAAATACATCAAAAGAATTATGGTCTATGACATAGAATTATGGTCTATAATCTTATGGAATGTATTTCTTAAATAAAAAAACTTAAATGTTGACTTCTTGCTGCATAGGCTACAGATGAATATTGTGTTAACAGGCATGAAAAAAACATTAATCTTCTCATACATCTCTGTCAGAGGTCTTTGTTGTCTAGGCACACTGTCAATGAGCAATAATATTTTGAAATGAAACTTTTTTTTTCTGAGGAATAGGTCTCAATAGTGGACTTAAAATACATAAGTTCTAGATGACATCTTCTTCCCATAGAAGGCTATTTCATTTCACTAAAAAGTGCAGCCACCTTCATCAATTATCTTAGCTAGATCTTCCAGATAACTTGTCTCTTCTAACTTAACATTTGCTGCATCATCTTGTTCTTTTATGCTGTGGATATAGCTTCTTTCCTTAAGCCTCACAAAACAACCTCTTTGATCTTTTTCTATGCAGTTTCTGCACCTCTTTCAGCCTTCATAGAACTGATGAGAGTTAGGGCCTTTCTAGATTTGGCTTATGGCTGGCTTTACCTTCTAAACAGACCATTCCAACTCTCAGCTATCAACATGAAGCATCTTTTGCTTTCTTATCATTTGTGTATTAACTGAAGTAGCACTTCTAATTTTCTTCAAGAAATTTCCCTTTCATTCACAGCTTGGCTAACTGGTGCAAAAGGCCTGGTTTTAGGCCTTTCTGGGCTTTCCACATGTCCTCCTCACTGAGCTTAATCATTTCTTGCTTTTGATTTAAAGCGAGAGACATGTGACTCTTCCTTTTACTTGAACACTTAGGGGCCATTTGTAGGGCTATCAATTGGCCTAATTTCAATATTGTTGATTCTTAGGGAATACTCTTAGAGAGAGAGATTGGAGAACAGCCAGTTGGTGGAGCAGTCAAAGCATCATTCTCCACATTTATCAGGTTTGTTGTCTTATAAAGGCACTGTTTGTGGAGCCTCATAACAAACTACTGTATAATCACAAATAACTGAACAAAGAGCACCATAACAGATATAATAATAACCAGTCTGAAATATTGTGGAAATTACCAACAATGTGAAACAGAGACACAAAATAAGCACATGATGTTGGAAAAACGGTGCCGGTATACTTGTCTGGTGCAAGGTTGCCACAGACTTTATTTGTTTAAAAACAAAAACCAAAAAACCATGAAGTCTGTGATGCTCAATAAAGCAAAGCACAATAAAGGTGAGATACACCTATATGTGTCTCCTCACTGGAAAGGTTTGCCTCTTAGGGTTCTATTTGCCAGCATCTTTTTCTCCCATATTCCACAAATCAATCTAAGAGGTTTTTACCCTCCATGAGAACATATTCAGAGCCAGGAAAGAAATCTTCAATCTTCTGACTCCCATGGATGAATAATGAATTAGCTCAATATATAGTAGCCACTTCAGTGACTATTTGTTTATTTCATGGATTTTAGTGGATCAAGAGTCTGGACAGGCCCAGAAGACATGCTGGCTCTGCAATGTGGTAAATGGTGCCTTGGATGGGGACACAGGCTGGAGGAGTCTCAAGGTCTGTGTCTGGATTCATCTGAAGAGTTGTGTACTCACATGTCTGGAGCCTGGGTTAGGATGACTTGAAGACAGGACTGCTGATTGATTGGAGCTTCTGATGTGACCTTTGCTCAACTTCCTTAGAGCATGGTGGCCACAGTCTAGTCAGAATTCTTACAGAACAGTTCTAGGCACCAAGAGCCAGTCCTTTGGGAGATAAGTTGAAAGCTGAATCATGTTTAGTGACCCAGGCTTAGACGCCAGACAAAATCACTTCTGCCCCTGGTTGAAGAAATCAAAAGTACATACTTACAGGTTGGGATCAAGAGAATACTACTCCATGGGTGGAGTGACAAAGAATTTTGGAGTGATTATTTGGGGTCCTTTCCATTCCACTGATGGTCTAAGTATTTTGAAACTCAAAAGCCAGAAAGAGGTGGAAAGAGCTGTTTACTTTTTATTGTTATGTTCCTTTCCTGAAGTTAAAAAGTTCGATAGCAAAAACCCTAATGACCTGAAGGGCTGGGGGACCAAAGGGATAAAGAACAATCTGTGTATGTTTTGGTGGGAGGAAAGGTACCATTCATATTAGTAGACAAAATTTTATTTTATTTTTTATAAATGCTCAATATTTAAGTATTATCCCTCTAACCATGCAACAAAACAAACAAAAATGTTGCTCTACTTTTATAATTTTGCCATACAATCCCACCATCCTTATGTGAAATGGCCTTTTTTGATGGTACATATCTCTCTCTCTGTCTCTCCTATTGTTTTTTACAATGTTTTAAATTTAATAAACCCATTTTTGGGGTAACATTCTATTAATTTCAAGGTATAGCAACCATGAAATATTCTGATCTAACGTCTCAAGATTATGCCAAGTCTCTAGCATAGTTCTTCCTCCTCCTCTCACGCCACATGTGATCCCATAGTTTAGCTTTCCATCCTCTTCACTATACAGATAAGAAATATAAACCTATTTAGAGCAGAGTGAGTTATTCAAGGATACAAATCCTTTGAATTTCCCACAAAAGCTGATTTATTGACAGACTAAAAACAAAATGCAAAGGCCTCTTCTTTATTAGGAACAAAAATGTTAGCAAAGAGATTTCATGCTAAAGTAACCATCACAGGATGGTTAGTGTTCAATCAGGTATTTACTTCCTGATTTCTAGTTACGGGCACACTGGCCATCACATAGTTGATTGGTTTGTTCATACTTCTGTGCTTTCTGCCCATAACTATTTCTGCATCAGTCACAGCACTTGAGAGTTTGAAGTTTTTCATTCAGACCCTTTCTTGGAGGAGGAGAGGTGGGAGGAGGCAAAGTATTAGCTTCTTGGGAGACACTTGGCTGTGTAACATTGGGGTGAATACCTGGAGACAGGATTCTGTCATGGAGTAGGAAGTAGAGAGTAGATACAATCAATCATATCTACTACAGAGAAAAACAAAAAACTTTGCATTGTATAGCCAAAGAATCAGACTAAAGGGATGTGTGTGTAATGCTAATATTCATTCAAGAGATGACTAGACATTAGTTCACAGACTGACAGACTAAGTAAGTTGGGAGTGCTGCTGATTGAATTCTGTACAACATCAAGATAAAGGACAAGGCCACTAAGTGCAGACACCAATGACCAAGGGATTGCCTGGCATGTTTGTGGAGATGGCCAAGGGGAAGTGTCAACTTCTGTAACAAATTCTCCATGTAGACAAAACTGGACTCTTAAAAAACAAGGCATTGTAGAGTCTCTAACAGCAAAGAAGAGAACAGTGTACTTGATTACAAAGATAGATTTATTCTTCTATTTCATAGAAATGTATAGATGGCTCAGTGCTTATATCCCTCTTAGACAATTTGGACTTACAAAGACTCACAAAGAAATGGACAAATAGTCTTTGAGGACTTCACGTGAGCTTCTTTATATCTGGGGTACTATTCTGTGCTTCAGAGCTGAATGGACTGTTGAGACCCAGTACCTACTGGCAGGTGAGCACAGGCGTCCAGAGGCTAATGTTTGGGAGCTGTTTTTCTTTTGAGCTAGAATAAGAGTTTGAACCAAATCCAGCCCGAGTCAGCTTCTAAACAAGGATGAAATTCAAGTTTACAAAACTTGCTTGCAAGCCTGAAGCAGCTTATTTATATATTTATAACATTTGCCTTAAAAAGAAACATTGGTCTATATCTTCATAAAATGCCGAGCTGAAAACTCAGCAAAAGTAAACTTAAGCTGCTTCAAAATTGTTCCTCCAACCAGGGTTGGCAGCAGAGCCACAGTGACAATATAGTAAACAGAGCACCACGTTACAGGGCAGGAATCCTGAGAGCCCCTCCATGCCTGGGCATCAAGGATGTATTCATCTTGGACAAGTCACTTCACTTCTACAGGTCAGAAAGAGAGTAACCTGTCAGATGCAATGCCTAAAGCACTAAGACATATTAATTTAGCATTTTCATCTGATTTTGGGGTTGAGAAATCTGAGTACAGTTCAGCCACTTGGCTCCAGCTAAATCTTGAGTCAGTAGGCTGAGATAGAGGCCAGGACTCTCTTTTTCTCTTCTAATGCTTTCCAGAATGTAGTAGCAAATCTGACCAGGTCTAATGAAAGAGCTCCTTCTGTCAGTGCCACCCACAGTTAGGCACTTTGGCCCTGGAGCTCTGTTCAGGTATATTCCTAGCATTCAGCTGGGCTTACCCCACAAACCCCACCTGCTACGGCATCTCTGAAGTGCTATCTGAAAGCAAGCACAAGACAGAAGGAACAATCCACAGTGATGAACAGATATCTCCCTAAACCCCAAACATGTTCAGAGTATCACTTGGATTGGTGGATTAAACACATTAGTTCAAATGATTTGACTAATTTTGCATTGCATAATAAATGAAAGCCTCAAAGTGATGGACGTATTATTTTACCAAGCCTTCCTAAAGGAAAATTCAGAGACGAGAGAAAATTTTGCCGAGGCATTTCATCCTTTGGCCATTGGAAGGGTTCTCACACAGTGTGAGAGATAGCATTGGTGTGCTCAAGCTGAGGATGGTACAGAAAGAGGAAAGGAGCTCACAAGCATACAATTCCCCAGGGCAATTTTCTCTAGTGCTGCGGTTCCAACTCCTGGGCTGTGGACTTGGACTTGCCCTTGTTCTGTTAGGAGTGGGCTGCACAGCAGGAGGTGAATGGCAGGCAAGGAACCAAGCTTCAGCTGTTTCCACGTCCACTCCCTGTCACTCATATCACTGCCTGAGGTCCACTTCCCATCAGTCTAGCAGCAGCATTAGAGTATAGGAGTGTGAACCCGCACATATGTGGGATCTGTGTTGACTGGTCCTTATCAGAATCTAATGCCTGATGATCTGAGGTGAAGATGTAATGTGCTTAAATCATGCTGAACCCACCCTCTCCTCCTCCCAACAGCCTCCCTCCATTCCACAAAAAAATTGTCTTCCCTAAAACCTGTCTCTGGTGCCAAAAAGTTTGGTGACTGCTGCTCTCGAGCAGTTGATAAAGACGGTCTGCTTTACTGGGCCTTAAAAAGCCCATCTCTTGTCTTGAGAAGACTTCAGTTATATTCAGGAGCTCACACCAAATATGAAAACCATTCAATTCACTTTTTTCACTTAGAATAAATTTCACAACTACCGCAGAGGTAAGAGAAATACAGCCTTGGTCTCAAATGATTGTCACCCAGGATAAGGACAATGACTGTGCTCCATGTTGTTCACTGTGTGAGCACTCAGCCTACCAGGCTCTTGAAATCCTAATAGAGCAGTTCCAGTCCATTTGCTGCCACAGCCCTAGATCCTGAGATGACGAACTCAGAGAGTCAGACCCTGCCTGCTCCTGGCCTATCTCCCTTTTCTCCCCATATTTAGGGGTCAACTGACCCTTCTAATAGGCTTAGTATTGCCTCCTCAGGAGTTAAATATATATTTTTTTAACCCTAAACAGCTCAGAACTGCCCTTCAGTTTACTCTGGCCTTGCCCTGGTCTCCCTAACAGGCAAACTCTGGGTTTCAGCTTTGAGTCCTAGATGTGAAATCTCTTCAGGCTTCTGGAACTCCAGAACCTTTTGTTTTTCTCCTGCCAGACTCTATTCTCAGTAGCTGGGAGGGTGTGCAGGAGTGTCAAAGAGGCTCAGGTTTTGGTCTTTGCTTTGTGATATTATCTAAGTGACATCAGGCATCTTGGTTGCACACCTGTAAAGTAAAGCTAATAGGAAATGCTATCTCAGAGGGTTGGGATGATGAGGGAATGAGATACTGTTTGTAACATGCTTAGTATAAAGCCTGGTGGATAAAAGCTGCTCAGTAAATTTAAGCAATTAATAATATCATATCAATAAAATGTATAGAACATTAATAATTCTATATTGATTTCAGCTTTACTTATAAATTATTATTTTCTACCAAATTGGGTTGTAGGTTTTTTTTTTTGTTTTGGAGAGAAGTAGATCTTAGTCTTTATTTAAACAGTGCTTCCAGAAGATTCCTGTTAAAATGCAGATTCCTAGTGCCCATTACATAGGGGTGAGTCTGGTGAGGTGGTCCTGGTAGGCCTTAGGGGAGAAGAGAGGGCTTGGGAATAGCACTGAAGATCTAGAGCATGGGTGGAAGAGAGCCAGCTGAGGGGCCAGGGAGCTCAATTTTAGGGGTGCCACCTCAGCAAGTGGGGAGCAACTCCATCCCACAGCAAATAGCAGCATGGTGACCAAGGTCAGAGGAAAGGGAGGAAGAGTGGAAGTATATTGCGTTTTCAGTCCAAGCTCTGCCCTTTACCATCTGTCTGACCTCAGGCAAGTCACTCAGACCCCCTCTCCCCCCCCAGAGCCCTGGTCCTCATCTGTGAGTCAAGGATAGTGATTCCTGCCTTGTACCATGCCTGGTATTTGGCAAGTACTCAACACAGGTAGCGGTTTTCTTCCCTGCATCAGATCATCTTCCAGATCATCTTAACTTGGACACACTGGCTCCTGGGGGAAAAGAATTAAGCATCTCTTGTGCAGCAATAACAGAGTGGGGTGAGCTAGGCCTTTGCCCCTTATAATAATCCCCTACAAAGGACCCCTTGGCCAATCTGTCTAGGGCTCTCCCTGAGTCTTTTTGGCCCGAGTTGGTCTCCTTACTTTTCTTGTGTAACTTTAGAGGCATTGCTTCAGCTTTCTTTCTTTTTTTTTTAATGTGCAAATTCTTTATTTGAGAAGGCATCACAGAAACAGGGGTAGAGGATCAGAAGGACACAGGGAAGGAAGGAAAACCAACATGAGAGTACATTCTCATTGAGTTCATCTCCCACTATAAGCAAACAGGAATCAAGTCTAGTAAGTTCGTTCTTAGGAATCACAAAACTATTAAATACCTCAAAATAGCCTGCCAGGGGACACAAGAGAGGAGCATTTATCCACCACTTCTGATTTCCATCGGGTAGGGCCTGCCTTGTGGATTGCTAATTTCCTTTTTCTTTCTTTCTTTTTTTTTTTTTTTTTTAAGCAGGAACTCAACTTTATTACGTCAAGCAGCCGCTTATATAGAGCGTGGGGAAGGGCCCGGGAAAGAAGGCGGGGGATGAGGTGCGTGACAGGGTTGGGCCAATGGCATGGTACCACGTTGGCTGTATCTAGGTAGAGGCAGTTTCAGACAGGGCCTTGCTGAGTCATTGCTATGCGGAAGTAGCTCGATGGATCTACTAGTCAGGCTTGGGAAGTTGCACTAGGCCTCAGGCACATGGCAGGGCCCAACAATTCCCTCATTTGTTTTTTGTATGGCGGATAAACATAGCCCCTGTCTTAGGTTGCCTGCTCTTGTAGTTTCAATCTTACCCGTTATGGGGATACAAACATCAATGGTTTGGTCCCTGTCTTAGGTTGACTGAACGCAGAGTGATCTTACCCGTCTTTGGGTACTATGAATGTAATCCACCGTGCAGCCTCTCCATATCCTGTCATAGGTTGTCCCAGTTTTGGGAATCTTACCCGTCATTGGTGCTATGGAGGGCGGTGAAGAATAATAGTTAGATTCTTGGTTAATGAGCCAGTGATATTGGACCTCAACCTGATTTAACTGCCTCTAACCTTTTTTAAGGATACAGGGCCCAAAGGTGAAGGGTAAAT
>CAUYPK010018659.1:0-10482 GCA_963574355.1 Loris lydekkerianus
GTTAAAGAGCAATGGAGACAATGGGCAACCTTGCCTGGTTCCTGATCTAAGTGGAAATGATTTCAATTTAACTCCATTCAATACAATATTGGCTGTGGGTTTGCTGTAGATGGCCTCTATTAGTTTAAGAAATGTCCCTTCTGTACCAATTTTCTTAAGTGTTCTGATCATGAAGGGATGCTGGATATTATCAAAAGCATTTTCTGCATCAATTGAAAGAATCATATGGTCCTTATTTTTTAGTTTGTTTATGTGCTGAATTACATTTATAGATTTACGTATATTGAACAAGCCTTGATATCCTAGGATAAATCTCACTTGGTCAGGGTGTATACTTTTTTTTATGTGTTGTTGGATTCTGTTTGTTAGGATCTTATTGAGTATTTTAGCATCAATATTAATTAGTGATATTATCTATCATTTTCTTTTCTTGTTGGGTCTTTCCATAGTTTGGGGATCAAGGTGATGTTTGCTTCATAGAATGTGTTGGGTAATATCCCTTCTTTTTCTATATTTTGGAAGAGGTTTAGTAATATAGGTACTAGTTCTTCTTTAAAGGTTTGGTAGAATTCTGACATAAAGCCATCTTGTCCTGGGCTTTTCTTTTTAGGGAGATTTTGTATATTTGATACTGTTTCAGAACTTGATACAGGCCTGTTCAACATTTCCACTTCATCGTGCCTAAGTCTTGATAGGTGGTATACTTCCAAGTATTTGATAATTTCTTTCATATTTCTGAGAGTAAAGAGTTTTGCAATATTTGTTAAGGATATTTTGAATTTCTGAGGGGTCTGTTGTTATTTCATCATTAGCATTTCTGATTGATGAAATTAGAGATTTTACTTTTTATTTTCCTTACCTGCTTTTTAATACAAGTAGATTTCTACTTCTGGGTTAGGTAGGGTTGGAAATGATTACAAATCTCCTCTCCTCCTCACAACTCCCTGTCTTTCAAAATAGGGCTTTGCATGGTTAGGTAGTATAAAGGAATGAACAATGGAATTCAAGAAACTTGCCACCAAACCCACACCTCTGTGAACAAGTGACTTTAGGAAAGTTATCCATTATCCTATAATTGTCAGTTATCAGTTTCTTCATCTGTGAGATGGGATGAGATTACTAACTTTGTAGTATTGTTGTGAGGACTCAATTACACTAACTAATTTTAAATTCCAGGTGCTTAATTGTTCCCTTCCCACCATGTCCTAAAATATAAATCCATTTTTCTCTTTATTTTTTATTTTTATTTTGTTTTTTTGTTATTTTGAGACAGTCTCTCACTTTGTTACCCTTGATAGAGTACCATGGCATCTTAGCTCACAGCAACCTTAAACTCTTGGGTTCAAGTGATTCTTTTGCCTCGGCCTCCCAAGCAGCTGGGACTACAGGCACCCGCCACAACACCCACCTATTTTTTGTTGTAGTTGTCATTGTTGTTGTTTAGCAAGCCCAGGCCGAGTTTGAACCTGCCAGCCCTGGTGTATGTGGGTGGTGCCCTAACCACTGAGCTTGGTTAGGCCAAGCCATTTTTCTCTTTAATTTTCTCCTCCCTCTCCTTCCCTCCCCTTCTCCCTTTTTCTTCCTCCCTACTCTTCTTCCTCCTCCTCTTTGCTTACGTGATTTCACTTAAAGTAAACGCAAAGCCACAGAAATAAGTTCTTTGGAATTTTTTGTGGCCTTTTCACTTTTGCTAGGGGATAATTCAAAATTCCTGTATTGAAATCTTGACCCTGCTAGTTGTACATTGTGCTCTCTTCTTCCTCAGCCTGCCCCCTCTTTTCTCCGTGATCTTGACAGGGAAGAAAGATCTCTGTGTTGAGCACATGAAGGTCTTGTAACTCCTAGTCATCTTGCTTGTAATCTCCTATCCTGGTCACCATCTCTTAGTAGCCACTGTTAAAACAAAGTATTTTTTGGACATTTTGTGATTACTCTATACCAAATTATAAGGCTAAACTGAAAGTGGGCTTTGGTTTAAAAGAATAAATCAATGTGCTAAACTGGGGTTTAACATCAACATCTAAGGGAAGCCATTAGTGGACCCACATGTTTTGGTAAGATGAAGTACATTAGAGTAAGAATAAAACACAATTTACTAATTTAATTAAGCAGGTCTGAAAATATTCAGACTTGACTCAGCGCCCGTAGAACAGTGGTTACCGCGCCAGCCACATACACGAAAGTTGGGTTCAAAGCCAGGCATTGTGTCGGGTGCCTGTAGTCCCAGCTACTTGGGAGGCTGAGGCAAGAGAATCACTTAAGCCCAAGAGTTTGAGGTTGCAGGGAGCTGTGATTCCAACTCTACCAAGGGCGACATGATAAGACTCTCTCAAAAAAAAAAAAAAAATTTTTTTTTTTTTCAGACTACTTTTAGAATCTAGTTCTTTGCACTATAGTGGACTTCTGCCAGTTGAATCTCATGATATGTTAGGGCTTTCTCTTTGATCCTAGTAGAGTGCGTATCTTGATATTCTTTTCTGGTTCTTTGATGCAAATGTGTTCCCAGCCCTTTATTTGCTGTGTTTCTCAGTAAAACTGTAGGCCTGAATGTGTCAATCCCCCAGCCAAAGAAGCTTGCTTCCTCAAGAACAGGATGAAGGATATTTGGGGTGGTTGGCTGATTGAGTGATTGCACTCTAAGTATTTATAGCTCGTCGGTCTCTTGATGGTTCCTTGGGCTTCTAGCAGGCACGTGTCTCATTGTTGTTAAGCAAAGTTTGGTATGTGTGTTTGACAAGTTAGCAGTGTGGCAGCTCAGCTTGCTCCCCAGCCCCGTGCAGTCTCAGGGATTGTTTGGTTTGGCAGGTGGCCAGCACTCTGCTATATGATGCATTTCCTTGACAGGGCAAAGTGTGGAGTCGCATTAGCTGCAAAGTTTACAAAGGTTAGCTAAACACACACAATAAATATTAATAAACAAAAAAGGCCCACCCACCTTTGACTTTGAATTCTGTTTCTTCATTCTGTGTTTTAGAATCCGTGTAGTGTTTGATTAATAACCAGTCTTAGGGTAATTGAGCCTTAAGTATCTTTTGCCTAAATCAGACTGCTCACAGGCCAGTCATTGGCTGCTTTGGTGACTCATCACCACAGTAGACAGAGCTTTGGAATGACTGTTTAGTTCAAGGGATCTTATTTGTCTCTCTGCTTCAATATGGGAGGAGGGTGAATGTGTTTCTCGATAAGAGCTTATACTGACTGGCCATGTGTGTGTCTATGAGCTCTGGAGGGCAAAGGATGTGTACAGGAATAGAGGCATAGTGCCCTTAGGCTCCCTGGAAAGCAATTGGACCTTGGTTTGTTGGCCTGGGCACTTGTCTCTCTAACATTTACACTCTCAGCATAGAGAGAGAGAGAGAGAGAGAGAGAGAGTAACAGTAACCTGCTGCCCCTGGAAACTGCCTGTTTGGCTGGGTGTCTTGGAATTTATCAGGCCTACATTGTGGATCTTTTCCAATTCTGCACCCTGCTCACTTGAAAACATATTTGAGAACCAGTAATCTTAGACTGGCTGAGCCAGACCTCTGGAGAACCAAGAAAGAGAAATAACTTTAACCCTATGTCCTTAAGATTGTCCTGGGGCCATTTGCAGGTGACTGAGATTTTGGAAAGCCCATAAAACCCCTCTTGTGGTCATCTTATGCTCTCTGGTCATGTGTATTCCCTCTCTAGGACCATATTGGGAGAGAACTAACCCTGATGCATTTGTAGGATATCTGAGTATAATAATACGAAGAAACTAATGTTATTTCTCATAGAAGAGGGATGATCTTAGTTTGAAAATTATCTCCAGTTCTACCTAGCAAAGCAATTGATTTAGGCATGGGTGAACCATAGCTGTTAATTCATTCCTTCAGGAAACATAGTGCATCAGACACTAATCTAGGCGGTTAAGCTGCATTCCCAAACAAAATTAACTTAAGATTTCTGCTCATGGCACATCTGTTCTAGTTGGGAGGCAGACAGTTAGTATCATTAATAAACAAATTATGTATTTTGTTAAATGGTGATTTATACTATAGAAAAAGAAAAATAATAAAGGGAGGTCTGGGGCACAATTTTAAATTGGATGGTCTGAGTAGCCTTGACATTTAAGCAAAGACTTCAAGAGATGAGTCTTGGCTCAGATGAACCTATTCTAGATAGGATTACATAAACATGACTTTATGATGATGTTGTGACTCTCCTCATGTTTCCATATACCTGGCTGTGACCATCTGGGAATTTCCAGTGGTCTAGGCATGATTCTCAAATTAGTCTCAGTGGTGGAGCACCTGGAAGTCAGGCTGTGCTTTCCAGACTGTGAGCTATTGACATACTTCATTCTGTCTTACCAACCAGGAGCAGCTTTATTAGGAGAAAATATGAAGTTTATATGCAGGCAGTATAAGGTAGATTTTATAAGCATATGTACAAAGCAGCAACCAAAACTCCCAAACTGTCAAATTAAATACAATGTACTATTTTCACATCTTTCTCTTGCTCTTCACCCACTGTTGTATCTCTTTTATCATCTTTTAGCATTTGCTAGCAGATAATGGGTAGCAGACACCACAGATTTGAGGAAAATTTTGGAAATAAAACCTAAAATTGCCCTTTTAACTTAATTTTCTCCCTACCAAGAGGGAAAACACAGCCACTCTAATTTGATTTTCTCTGTAGCACATCTCAGTCCTCTTCAGTGGTATATAGCTTCAGAACCCCTCTTCTGGAGTATTGTCAGATGTGGATTAGAAGTCCTCCAAATACTTTTAAGCTTTCTCCTTAGTTCCTCTGGAATCTCAGAGAAGAATCTGTAGCCATTTAAATATGAATATTTTTTACAACTCAGATAAAAGAATTTTCTATCAAAAGGGATCTCAGAGATTCCCAGATATTCTTCTATCTTAACAAAAAGAGTGGGATGATTTGAAACAAGGAGCCCAAAGTAGATTTAAGAGATAGAAATTCCATGGTTTTCATTTTAGCATTACAACTGTAAAATGGTAATATCTAATTGTACCTGTTTTCCCTTTATTCCCTGTATATAACTTGGCAAGTGATAGGCTATTAATAAACCTTGATATAATGGATTACTTTCTGTCATTCCTTTCTGTATCAGAATAAGTAATGTGGTGTTTCCGCATACCAACATTAGTTCTTCTTTTTTCCCTTTAATTGTGCCATGCTGTCCCTTCTACCCTTGCCCTTTTACCACAGGTAAAAATTTAAAACAGGTTATAGTTCTGAGAACTCATGGTTCTTTTCTCCTCCAAAGCACTACTTATTTTCCTCACCAATAATGAATTCAAAGGATCCTAACTTAACCATCTCTTAAAGCTTTTCATTCGGATTGATGTTAAATCTTTCTATTCTGTATCTCTGTTTTCCTTCTGCTGTTGTCCTGCTGTTTTATCTCATAGGTAGGGAGAGATTATTAAATGCCTACAGATATGTGTTGTTCCTAAAAAAGTTTTGTGGGATTTGGATCTTTGTGAAACTAAAAGCAATAACCCTCTGGCCTCAATCTGCTGTCCAGAGGGATGTATTCTGTATGTGTACAAGCATGAAATGCTCAGATCTAACTCTGCTTTGGTAGTAAGCTTAACTGAGTGAAGTGGATTCAGCCTTCCATGATGCCAGCCTCATGACAGTGGAGCTAGGAGGCCTAATGTTGTGGTTCCAAGGCTGTCTGGAGAGGGGAGTAATGTTCGGAAGGGAACATCTTTTTTACTCTGGTAGCCTATTGCACAGGTAATAAGGGATGGAATGGAACTTAACCTCTGGAATACAACTTCATGGCTTAGCAGAAAATGTCCTTAAAGTTATAGGTAACCCTCAGGATGATATTTGATTTACTAAATTAGCCATCAAAGTAGCAACAGATACTTTCCAGCTTTGTTTGGCCTCTTGTGACTGCATGTCTTTCCTTTTCAGAGTGTTGTCCGATGCCTGTGGCATCCAAAGCTGAACCAGATCATGGTTGGAACTGGAAATGGTTTGGCTAAAGTCTATTACGACCCCAACAAAAGTCAGAGGTATTTCCTAAGTATTTTCTGTTTTAGATGGATAACAACAAATGGGGAGGGGCTTGCTTTCACCCCTGCTTTTATGTAATTCCCCCTTTGATAGGGATCCACCCTTTTAGGAAATGCAGCTGACACGGAGTAAAGCCTCAGACTCCTAGGATTGTACTTTAAAGAGGATTTGGATATTGCCCTTGATCCATAGTGAATTCAAAGTGAAAGTTTCCTGGGGATTTGCAGTTCTTTAGCTGAAATGTTGAATGCAAGGGGGAAAATGTTCTGTCCACTTTGCATACCACTCTGGACAGTGGCATTAGCAGTGATGCATGTAAGGGATTAACAAAGCAGGGAACTCACCACTTAGAGGAAATGGAAACAGCTTGTCCATTTTGTTCCCTTTCTTTTTTGGCTTTTAGCAGTTACTGATTTGGGTCTTTGGCAAGGTTATCCTCTGCCAGCAGAAAGGGGACAGCACAGATAATTCTCCCCAGCCCTTACGCCCACCCCAAATGTCAAACTTATTTATATCAATGTATTTCATCATAAGCTCTGTCAGTCCCTCAGTCATTTCCATTTTCTTGGGCACAAAGGTGGACATGTGTTGCTTCCCCAAAAAGGATGGTTTGGTTTCGCTCTTAAAGTACAGCAGTTAATTTACTCTTTCTTTGGAGTAAGCATCAGTTGCTAGCAAGTATTAAAATTTATGTGTTAAATTCACTGGCTCCCACATAAACCT
This sequence comes from Loris lydekkerianus, assembly GCA_963574355.1. Lineage (NCBI taxonomy): Eukaryota > Metazoa > Chordata > Mammalia > Primates > Lorisidae > Loris > Loris lydekkerianus. The sequence continues at coordinate 6,742 of CAUYPK010018659.1, forward strand.
GTTTTGAGGTTCTATGTCCTTTCTGAGGGAAGGAAAGCCATTCCCTATTAATGAATATTTGGTGACCATAATTTTGCTTGAATAAAAGCAGTCAGCCCTGTCTTCTTTCAGAGCTTTCTGGACTAGGGTTGGAATCCTTACCCTATAAAATAAAGTATATATTATGGTATTTAAAAACAAATAGGATTTTATTTGTTTTTCAATAAAGAAACTGAAAATGCTATTGTAACTAAGATGAGAAGTCTTTTTCACTTTAGTCTGATTTCTTAACCCGCCTTCAGAAGGCACTCTATTGAGAATCTTTAAGAAATTTGCATGTTTGTATTTGCTTCTCTTGAAAGTAATCTCTCAGTATTGCTAAAGAGAGGTAAAATATTGTAAGCACACTTTTGGTTAGCTCCACACATTCTTAGGCGGTAGCCCCTTGGCAACACTGTCAGCTAACTCAGTTCCAGACACTTACAGTCTTGTATTTGGGATGTGGACATATGTCACTTGGAGTATAGACCACCCAGATTGCTTTCATCTGGGATATAAACTAAAACTTGAACCCTGTGACCTTTATGGTAAAATGGCCAGTTAATTTTATTAATATTTATTTAAGATCTTAACTTTTTAAGTTATTTCTATGGGATTTTTTTAGCTTGTGTCCTAGTGGCCTATTACCCCTCCAGCCCTTTTGCTTGGTAATAACTACTGACTGACAGACTTGCTTTCTGTAAGTTTAAACCCTTGTCACTAAGAGTCCATCTGTTGCCATCCCTCAGAAAGTCAAGGACTTCTCTAGATAGAGTATGTGCAGAGTATGTTCCTGAAAGTTTCTAATGCTTTCAACATACATCTTATGTTTGTGAGACTATAAAGGAAGTGATTTGCTTTTACCCCCTGTAGGGGAGCAAAATTATGTGTGGTTAAAACCCAACGGAAGGCGAAACAAGCAGAGACTCTAACCCAGGACTACATCATCACCCGTAAGTCCAGCGTGTGTCTCAGTCGTGCATCTCCCTTCTACGCTCATGTGGTGTTAATTGCAGGGTTTCAGAGACAGAAAATGCCCTCAGAGTTCAGGCATATATTACAAAATCTCCGTTCACATGGGTGGATTACAAGTCATATAGCAGCTAACCCTGTTAGCTTCTGTGCCTCATCACAGGGACAGGGTTATTTCATGTAACTTTCAACTCAAAAGGGAAAAGCCTATTTGAGTTTAATGCATTACATACCCTACAGCAGCCTTTTAAAGAATAACAGTCTGTTCTAAGAATAAACAAAGAGCACTGGTCTTGGAATTAGGAGGCCTGGGTTTGTCCAGTTCCACCTCTGACTGGTAGTATAATGTTGAACAACTAAACTTCATCAGGAGAGTGAGGAGACTAGCTGAAGGGTCTGCTCTAGTCCCCTCTGAAATTCTATGACCATGTGGTAGACTGCTCCGGAGGCATTAATAGCATATCAAATTTACTACCTAGGGTATAAACAGAAAGCTTCCTAGGGCAGAGTGGCTTCTCTCAACATTTGTCACACAACCTCATTAATTTGACAGATCTGTGTTCCCAGAGCCACTGTCTCAAACCTGCAGCAGGTGACAGCTAGGAAGAAAATCTTGGATGTAACAGCAGTTGTCCTTAGCAGATGGCCTTGTGGACTTTTCAGTGAATCAGTCCACAGACGAGGGGGCGCTGTACTCCTGGGTTTTCTCCCTGCTGGTGGGGCTCCCTTGGAGCTTATAATCAGTAAAGAGATCCCAGGACACTTTTTCCAAGAATGGAAGTGTCAAAGTCAGTATTATAACCAGTCTAGCTCATGTAATTACATGCGGCCTACTTAAATTCCCCCAGTCGTTTGAAGTTGAAAAGCTATTTTTCCCCCTCCTAAAAATACTGTTGTGTTGAGTTGCCTATACAGTGACGGGTGGCTGTGTTTCTCAGCTCCTCAGTCTCAGGCAGGCATGTTTTATGGGTGAATGATATGGCCTGGCCCCCATTGGCAGTAGGAGGAGAGGGTAGGAGGGGATACTGAAAGAAGATTTGAGGGATTATAGGTATTCATATTATAAATTCCCTTTAACCCTTTACCTTCTTTCTCCTGGTCCCCTAGAAAAAGTTTCTCTTTTAAAAGAGATTTTACTCTATACGGAAGGGTTGAAAGAAATTATGCTCGTACTTTTGAGGGGCATGAAAAAGATAGTTATTAAACATGTCCTCCTTTTCCTTTGCCATCAGAATTTTGTACTATTGCCCTTCTAAATTTGTATACTCTTTTATATTCTAAAATTTGATTTTAGACACTGAGTAAACAGACAACCTCAGTTAAACAAATGTCACTCTGTTCTTTATTCTCTTGTTTTGTCCACCTTACAGAAGGAAGGGTAAGGTCTCCATGCCAAGAGATTTAGGTACCCCTTGTATTCAAGGCAACCTTTATCCCAGTTTCAGTGGGATAAGCACTCTTCCCTTCCGGTTACTCAGTGCTGTCACCTCCTCCTGAGAGGTGGTCACATTTCAGAAACGGTGTGAAGTGATTCCAGTGTTTATGAGGCATCTGAGGAAACTTCTGGGCTGACAGCAAGCTGCTGGCATTGTTTACACTTGGGTCCCATAAGAAAATAAGAGGCAGGCCTAATAGGTGTTTCTTTTCAAAACCACGACAATTAAGTTTTAACTGCTACTCATGGTTTGGGAGATGGGGATCCTCACCAATGTTTCCATGACAGTATTTGACAATATTTCCTGAGTGCCATTAGCTACCAGGAGAGGTGAATAATAAATTTGGTCTCAAAAAAAATTGGCTGATTGGTTACAGTAAGACTGTCTTTTATTATTAGATGAAGGCTGTTATTATGATTTCAATTTCATCTCTCAGTTATGCCTTAGCTATGTTTTTGGATGGAAGGGTTATTATAATAAAATCTTCAAATGTGACTTCTTGCAGCTCATGCCTTGCCTATGTTCCGTGAGCCCCGCCAACGGAGTACGAGGAAACAGCTGGAGAAGGACAGGCTGGATCCCCTGAAGTCACACAAACCTGAACCTCCTGTAGCAGGCCCAGGTGACTGTGGTTTAGCTGGTTTCCTGAAAAGGGGGTTGGGGGCAGAATGGACTAACTGATAGCAAATTGGGAGGATCATCTAGGCCTGGATGCTTCTTTGTCTCCAGAGAGATTTTACCAGACAGTTGTTTTTAAAATTTTCTTTTTAAAAAGCAACAGAATTTTAAACATCTGATGCAGAATCTCAGTGTATAAAACTGATAAAAATTTAGCTGCAGTGCTGAAGTAGGGAGGAAGCCTGGAGCTCTCTTTGCTGAATCTCCAACTTAAGCCATTATAGGTGACCTCAGTGGCACTCAGGGGCTCATTGGAACCCAGTGTTAAAACCACTGCTCTCAATATTGGCTTAATATATAACACTGGGCCATTTGATTAGGTTTCAAGGCAGAAAGTGGCCATCCATTAAATTTTGTGTTAATAAAATGATGGTGCCCACATTACTATAATAAAATGAACAAAAATCCTTAAAGGTTTTAAGAAGTAGATGCCATTGGATACTTTTTCTTCCATTCTTGGGGTACTTTACTACAAAGAATATGTTCCAGCTCCATGCATGTAAACATGAAAGAGCTAAAGTTTCCATCTTTCTTTAAGGCTGCATCAATGTTTGTTTTTCTTGTGTGAGAACAGAAAGGTGGAGGGACCAAGGCTTTTTCCACAATGTCTGTTTTTATCTAGTTTCGAAACTTCAAA
>CAUYPK010018662.1:0-16365 GCA_963574355.1 Loris lydekkerianus
AGGGCCAGCTGTGTTTGAGGCAGCAGGGGTAAGCTGTCGCCAGGGTTTTCCCACTGAGTCTTCCCCTGGCTGGGTTCCCACCAGGCCTGTCTTCCACAGAGCTCCACCTCTAATAAAGGGACCCCTCCTCAGATATACTGAAAAAAAAAAAAAAAAAAAAAATAAACCCAGGCTGATGATTAGTATAGAGACAGCCAACAACAATTAAAAAAAAAAAAAAAAAAAAAAAAAAAAAGGAGAATGTAATTTCCAGAGTTAACACATTATTAGGTTCAAATTTCTAGTTTTTAAGAAAAAAAGGAGGGAAAATGCACACAAAGAAGTAGAAAAGTGTGAACAGTCAAAGAAACAAAAATAAATCAATAGAAGTTATCCATAAAAAAACATATGATGGCAGATTAACTGGACAAAGTCTTTTTAAAATTGTTTGAAAGATGCTCAAAGAGCTAAAGGAAGATAGAGAAAATGTAAAAAACATGAACATATATGAACAAAATGAAAATATCAGTAAAGAGATAGAAAACTTAAAAAGAAACAAACAACAATATTCTGGAGGTTAAAAGTAAATGAAATGAAAAAATACATCAAAGGGATTCAAAGGTGGATTTAAATAGCAAGAAGGAAGTAGCTGTGAACTTAAAGATAGAACAATGAAAAATATCTAGTCTAAGGAATAGAAAGAATAAAAGATTGAAGAAAAATGACCCTAAGGGACAACTGAGTCACCATAAGCTAGACCAACACATGCATTGTGGGACTCTCAGAAGTAAAGCATGGAAAGAAAGAGAGAGACTATTTCAGGAAATAATGGCCAAAACTTTCCTAGATTGATGAAAAACATGAAAACGAACATTTTATTAGTTCAATAAACTCCAACTAGCATGAACTCTGATATACACATCAAGATACATTGTAATCAAGTTTTCAAATGCCAAACACAGAAAGAATCTTGAAAGTGTGAAGAGAGAAACATGACATCACACATGTTCAGCAGATTTCTCTTCCAAATCTATGAAAAGCAGTAGGCAGTGGACTAATAAATTGAAAGTACTAAAAGAAAAGAAAAGAAAACAAAACAAAACAAAAAAACCTGTCACTCAAAAAAACACATCTAGCAAAATTATTTTTCAAGAGTGAGGGAGAAATTAAGATATTACCTATAATTATGCCCTATCTGTGAAGGGGCTGGGGAGAGGATAATGTAGAAAAAAACTCTCACACTTAGGTATTTGCAGTGCAATAACTGATGAGGCTTGGAGAAGCAAGCAATTTTACATGCTTAGAAAGTAGCAAGGAAATGCTGCCCCAAAGGAAAACCTTAGTGGTCTTTTATTGAGCATGAAACGTGTATATGTGAACATAGCACAGAACATAATTTAATTATAAACACACAAAAAATCTCTAACTTCATTACTCAGCATAAGAATAAGAGTCATTTTTTTTTTTTTACCATGACAGTAAAGAACAAGGAAGTAATAGAAAAAAGCAAAAGAAAACATCTTAAGAACAATGTCATATAATCATAAAGTCATTAAGTTACATAAGAAATGGGTACAGTGCTTAGGCAGTAAAGTTTATCTTCCTTGACAATCTTTGTTGGTCCCATTCCATACTTTGACATGCCCAGCAGATCTTAACTTATAACTGCTAAACATTTACTCAGGTTGTTTCAACCCTGTGCTAATATGCAAGAAAGGGTTGGGGGTTGCAGGAGTCTGGGCTGCTTGACACTAGACTCAGGAATGTTAGTGCTGGGCAGTCTTGTTGCTGAATATCCAGTTTAAATACCCAGGTTGTTTCCAACTCTGCACTGTGTGCAGCACAGAGGGTCTGAGGAATCTGAGCTCTTGTTCTTTGGAATGTCAGCCTAAGCTCTATTCTGTCCCTGATCTTTCACCCAAATGTCTAACCCACAATTCCCAGATAAGCAAAAGCTGAAAGAATTGTTACTACTAGACCTGTCTTCCAAGAAATGCTCAAGAGAGTCCTGCAGGGTGAAATGAAGTGACACTGGACATTAACATGAAGCCATAAGATCTTTATAAAGGTAAATATACATGAAAATATAAAGGCCAGTATTATTGTAAAAACAATTCTTAACTCCACTTTTTGTTTTCCATATGATTTGATAAACCACTACATTAAGAAAAGTTATTAATGTAAAAACTAGTATTACTGTAACTCTGGTTTGTAACTCCACAACTTGTTTTCCACATAATTTGAGAGTGCATTTTATAATGCATTTTATAAAAAGCATTGGTTTAGGTTTTGGAGGACATAATATACAAAGGTGAAATTTGATGATAGCAATAACTGAAAGGAGTTGGAACAGAGTTATAAAAGAAAAAAAGTTTTCATATGTTATTAAAATTAAGCTAATATAAATTCAAATTAGTAAAATATTAAATGTAATATCCATTGAACCACAAAGAAAATCACTACAGAATATATGCAAAAGAAAATGATAATTTAAACATTTCACTACAAAAATTTTAAATTTCCCCATAAAGATAATAAAACAGGAAATGAGAGAAAATATACTGTAAGATATGTAGAAAACAAGTAGCCAACTGACTGAATTCATCCCTCTTTAACAATGATTACTTTAAATGGAAGTAGATAAACTCTCCAAACAAAAGACAGACATTGGCAGAATGAATAAAAATGGAATAAAAAAGCACATGGATCAAGTATCTGCTATCTATAAGACACTCACTTTTAATCTAAAAATACAAATGGTTTGAAAATGAAAAGTTAGAAAAAGATATTCCATACAAATAGTGAATAAAAGAAATCAGGAGTGATGATACTAATGTCAGACAAAACAAACTTTAAATTTAAAAAGTTTATAAGAGACAAAGGAGATTCTACATTAATAAATGATTCAATATAGCAAGAAGACATAACACTTATAAATATTTTTTCCCCTAACTACAGATGATAAAAACATATGAAGCAAAAATTTACAGAACTGAAGGGAGAAATAGATGGTTCTACAATAAGAGTTAGGGACTTCAATAATTCTTTCCCAATAATGAATAGAATAACCAGATGGAAGATAAGTAGAGAAATAGAGGACATAACACAATAAATCAACCAGATCTAACAGACTTATACAGAACAGGCTATCTAATGCAGATAGCATATACATTCTTCTCAAGTGCATGTGGGACATTTTTCAGTATAGACCAAGTGCTAGGCCACAAATTAAATATCAATAGATTAAAAAAGATAATTATACAAAATATCTTCTTTAACTAGAGCGAAAAGGAGATAGAAACCAATAACCAAAGTAAAGTCGGAAAATTTACAAATTTGTGTAAATTAGACAATATAATGTAACCAATAGCTCAATAGAGAAAATTACAAAAGAAGTTAGAAAATATTTGAAGATAAATGAAAATGAAAAAGACAATGAAAGCATTTATAAGGAGAAAAATTTAGCTATAAATGACTACAGCAAAAAACAAAAGATATCAATTTAAATTAACAACTTAAGAAAATGGGGGTGGAGGGAAGAACAATATAAACCCTAAGCCAGCCGAAGAATAAAAATAATAAAAATTAAAGAGTCAGGTGAAATATAGAAAAGAAAACAACAGAGAAAACATGAAGCCAAAAGTTGGTTTTTCAAAATGATCCCCCCAATTGACAAATTTTTAGCTAGATGGACTAAGAGAAAAATCTTAAAACCCAAATTGGTAAAATCAGAAATGAAGGTGGAGCCATTAATACAGACCATCGAATTAAAAAGGATTATTAGATAGTTGTATGAATAATTGCATGGCAACAGATTGGGTAACCTAAAGGAGATGGAAAATTTCTATAAACACAACACCTGCCTAAATTACAAAGAAATGATAAAACTAAATAGAATAAAAACAAGTAAGGACATTGAATTAATAATAAAAAATATCCCATCAAAGAAAAGCCAAGTAATCCCACTTCTAGGTATTTAGTCAAAAGATTTGAAATTAGTATTTTGAAAATACACCTGCACTTGGTTGTTTATTGCAGCACTATTCACATTAACCAACTTACAGAATCAACTTAAGTGTCCCTTAATAGATGAATTCACAAAGAAAACATTCATTCATTTGAGAAAACATGGATGGAAATTAAAATCATTACTCTGAATAAAACAAGCAAAATACAGAAAGATACATACTATATATTTCCACTTATATGTGGAATCTAAAACTAACTGAACTCATAGAAGGAGTAGAGAGTAGGATGAGGATTAACATAGGTCTGGGGATAAAAAAGAAATAAAGATATGATATCAAAAGAGTAGAAAGCCTAAGTTCTTTAGGAGAAATATGTTTTATGTTTTTAAATATGGTATCTAATGCACAGCATGGCTAATGACTACTATGCATTTCATTTTCACAGAGATTAAATTGTAAACATCTCATTATAAAAATCATTAAATATTTGAAGGGGTGCATATACCAATTAGCTTCATTTAATTATTCCACATTATTCCAAAATTATATCACCCTGTACTTCATAAATATATACAACTATGATTTGTCAATATTTAATTAAAACAAGAAAAGAAAAAAGTACAAGACCTGATGGCTTTTTTTTTTTAATGGTGAATTCTACCAACTATTTAAAGAAGACCTGATACAAATTCTTTTCAAATCAAACTTTTCCAAAAAACTAAAGAGGATGACATGTTAACATTAAGTCAGTCTATGAAGCCAGCATTACTCTGATGATATCAAAGCCAGAAAAAGACACTACCAAAAAAATAAATAAAATAACAACAGCTTAAAAAAAAAAAAAAAAAAAAAAAAAACCAAAGACCAATACCCCTCATAAATATGATGCAAAAATCTTCAACAAAATATTAGCATGTCAAATTCAGTAGCATATTACAAGGATTATACAGCATGCCTATACCTGGAATAAAAAATTGCAGCATATAAAAATTATTCAAGGTAATACACCACATTAACAGAATAAAGAAATGAAAGCTCACATGATTTTATTAATTGATTCAGAAAAAGCATTTATATGCCCAAAACTTGCATACAAACTATACTACCTCATATCCATATGTGAAAAACATACAGAAATATGATAATGGTGAAAATCCGAAATGCTTTTCCTCTTATATCATCAAAAAGGCACAAATGCCCACTTTCCCACTTCTATTCAATAGTATTTGAAGTTCTAGCCAGAGCAATTAGGCAAGAAAAATAAAGAGAATCCAAATTTGAAAAGAAGAACTGCAATTTCTCTATTGCAGAAAACCTGAAAGATCACACACATACACACAAATCAGAACTAATAAATGAATTCAGCAAAGTAGCAGGATAGGAAGTCAACATACAAAAATTAATCGCATTTCCACTTACTAGCAGCGAACCATATGAAAAGGAAATTGTAAAAATAATTGAATTTTTAATAGTATCCAAAGGAACAAAATACAAGGAAACTAATTTAACCCATTAGATGAGAGACATGTGTGATTAAAACTATTAAATATTGTTAAAATTTTTTTGAAAAGATATTAAAAAACTGAAACGTATCCCATGTTCATGGATTGGAAGACATGCTATTATGATACCAATACTATGCAAAGAGATCTACAAATTCAAACAATTTCCTTCAAAATCCCAATGGTTTTGTTTTTACATAAATAGAAAAAATATTCCAAAATTCGTATGAAATCTCAAGGAAGCCAGAGTACCCAAAATAATGTTGAAAAAGAATATCACTGAAGGACTTATACTACATGATTTCAAGTTACTACAAAGCTACAGTAATCAAACAGTAACATACCAGCACAAAGACAGATACTTAGACCAATGTTGTAGAATAGAAAGCCCCAAAATAAATCCTTGAGTATATAATCAAATGATTTTTGATAATGATAAAGATTGTTCAATGGGAAAAGAACAGTCTTTTCAGCAAACAATGTTGTGAAATTTCAAACATGTATGAAATTAAATTCTCACCTAATACTATATACAAAAATTAACTCATAATGAATGAAAGATATGAATGTAAGATTTATAGAAGAAAACATGGGCAAAAGCTTCAAGACATTGGATTTGGCAGTGAATTCTAGGATTTGACATAAAAGGCACAGGTGACAAAAGAAAAAAATAGATAACTAGGATTTCATAAAAATTTTAAAAATAATCGTGCATCAAAAATCACTATCAACTATAAAAAGGCAACAGAATGGGAAAAATTTGGAAATCATATATTTGATCTGAGATTAATAGCCAGAATACACAGAGAACTTCTAAATATCAATGAAAAAAACCCTTAATTTAAAAATGGATAAAGAAATTGAATAGGCATTTCTTCTAACATGTACTAATAGCCAATAATAACAAGAAAGATGCTCAATGTCACTGCCATTGTGAAAATGCAAATAACACGATAAAAAGATACTATCTTATACTCATTAGGATGAATACTATTGCATCCTCATTTATAAGTGACATGTTTGTAATTTCCCCTTTATAATAATATATTTTTTCCAATTTTAATAACAGGTGTACCCAGAACAAGTAGTATGATTTTGAAGTATTTCTTCTTTTTCTATTGTCTATAAGATTTGGCATGATCTTTTTTTTGAAATTATATTTTGCTTTTATTTATAAATATTAGTTATTTATTTTTTGATACTTAATAAAAAAGAAGAAGTTAACTGATGACTCCATACTGAATCTCAGAGTCAAAGCATTCTATAATAGACATACTCTTATTTGACAATGTGAATCTTACTTCCTTTGCATTATTACTATTATTATTATTGCTTAATATTTCGATGTAGCAATTGTCTGATTCCTTTTCTGAATGTATTTATGTTCGTTCATTCTTTACGAGGTTTTTGTTTCTAGTCCTTATCTTAAACGTTGTTATTGTTATTAAATTTTAAGCCTTTTTAATTTTGTTAAGGCAAAAAAATGGAAACCTAATAAATACATGCATATGTAAAAATAAAAACGAGAAAATAAGTGTTGGTGAGAATTTGGAGAAATTGCTATAAATGGTAAAATGGTTACTGTGAAAAAAAGTAAGGTGGTTCCTCAAAAACCTAAAAATAAAATTATTATATGATCCAGAAATTCTAGGTATGTACCCAAAGACTTAAAAAAAAAAAAAAAAGAGTCTCAAAGAGATGTTTGTAACACATGTTAATTGCAGCACTATTTTTACTAAATAAAACATAAAAGCAGTCCAAGTGTCCATGGACAGATGAATAAGTAAACTGTGATATCTATATTACATATTATGTAATAGTAGTCAGCCATCAAAAGGAAGAAATTTTGATATATCCTACAACATGGATTAGTCTAGAATACATTAAGTCAAGTAAAATAAAGCCAGTCATCAAAAAACAAATAATGTATAAGTCCACTAATATGAGTACTTAAGATCATGTAAACAAAATGTAGAATATTTGCCAGGGTGGTGAGAATGAGGGAATAAACAGTTACTGTTTAATGAGTATAGAGTTTTATGAGATGAAAAGAGTTATGAAGACAAGTAGTTGTTATGGTTACACATGATAGGTATACTGAATACTACTGACCTGTACACTTAAAATGGTTATGTTGATAAATTTTATGTTATGTGTATTTTACCACAATTTTTAACAATTAAAAAAATTTTTTTTAATTTATTTAAAAATTTATTTATTCAAATTATTTATTTAAAATGTTAAAATATCTTTAAAGGGTGGATAAAAATGCTAGCTATGTCTTGAAAGTTTCAGTGGGGGAACACAGTCAGGAGGATGTGGTCAGTGTCTAAGCCAGATTCCATGCCTTTACCTCTTGGCACCAGCCGGGAACACATAGCAAGAGATCATTTCATGACACTAGAAATTCATACAACATATTTAGTTGATCTCTTCCCTTAAGCATCCTTCTTCCTGTGTCATCTCAACTGTCTAACTATGAATGAATTGTTATGGTTATTGAGGCAAGGTGAAGGAGATGAGAATAGGATGACCATATCTACCATTTCTACTGCCATGTGTAAGCTTTCTATACTCCCAGGCTGGAGAAGGGGGGAAGATTTGCTCTTAAATCAGGATTGATGTTGTGGTAGATTTTATTATCTTCCAATAATTTTTCTTCTCTCTTTCCCCATATTTTATCCCTCTACTGACTGTGGAAGGATTGTAATTTTTTACCCCAATAGCCCTGAACTTAGCCATGTGAGTTTGCAGACAGGGAATGTTAATGAAAGTGATAAAAGCAGAGCCTTTAAATTATGTGCCTGTAGTGTTTGTTTTGATCTTTGCACTTAAGCTATTGATCTTGAAAGGAAAATGCCTGGGTACTAGCTGGTTGAAGAATGATGGAAACAGGTAAGAAAGACCTAACCTAAATTAAAGGCTGGTAGCCAGCTTAGACCAACTGAGTCTGGGAGAATTTAATGGAAGGTTAGCTGCTCCAAGGACCTGAGAGCAAGAAATAAACAGACTATGGACACCACTAAAATTTTGGATATATTTTTAATGTACAAAATAGCTGACCATTGCAAACACTTCGATTCATTTGGAAGACTGGCTGTTTCAATTTTTAAATTGAGATTTTGTTAAAATTTGGCTAAAGAAATGTTTTAATTTATCTAAAAGTGAATTTTAAAACTGTGAAAGGCCAAAGACTGAGATTGTTTTGAAAGGCAAGAGAAAATTTTTCAATGACTATCTATTAAAGAAAAAGAAGGAAACAGATATTAAGATGAATAACATTGATTGCCTTAAGTCAATCTTTTCTAAATTTTAAGCAGTATTTCAGAATAGTGAGTCCTTTTGTTTTTAAAAGTAAAAACATAGAGGCTTCCTTCTGCAACAGGCCTGATTCACACTCTGGCTCATTCTCTTTCTGCTGTATGTTCATTCTGTGCTCCTTGCACATCATGCCCGGTGAAGCTACAGAGCAGGAGTTGCCACAGCCTCAGGCTGAGACCGGGTCTGGATCAGAATCTGACAGTGACAAGTTAGTATCAGAACTAGAGAAACAAGATTCCATACAGGCAACCACACAGCATGCACAGCTGGCAGCAGCAGCTGAAATAGATGAAGAACCAGCCAGTAAAGCAAAACAGAGTCCTAGTGAAAAGAGGTTACAGAAGGCTATGTTGAAACTGGATCTTCAACAAATTACAGGGGTTACTGGAGTCCCTATCTGGAAATCTAAGAATATCCTCTTTGTCATCACAAAACCACATGTCCACAACAGTCAAGGATTTGTCTCAGCAGACACAGCTAGCAGCTGCTGAGAAATTCGAAGTTGAAGGTGAAGATGTCTCAAACATTCAAGAAAACACACAGACTCCAACTGTACAAGAGGAGAGTGAGGACGAAGAGGTCAATGAAATAGGTGTGGATGCGAAGGACACAGAATTGGTCATGTCACAAATAAATGTGTTGAGAGCAAAGGCAGTCCTAGCTCTCTAGAGCAACAGTAATGACATTGTAAATGCTATTATTAAACTAACAATGTAATCATCAAAAAATCAAGGATTATTTTGGTGTTTCAAAAGAGTAAGTGCAGCTTGGTTTGAAATTTGTACCATTTCTATCATTAATAAAGTTATGGATTTTTGTTAAAAAAAAAAAAAAAGAAAAGAAATTCAGATAGTAGTTTCAGCACTCCAGCACAACTCAATTTAAACAAAGCATCTCCTAAACACATTTTTATTAACATTGCCAAAGTTAATATGAAGAAAAAAGTCCTGCAAGCAGCCAGACATAAGAAAATTATTACCTACAATGGGGGAAATATTAGGATGACTGCAGACTTTTCAGCCAAAACTTTTCAACCCAGAAAAGGATGTCATTAGGGACCTTCAACCTTCTAAAACAAAACAAATTTCAGCCTAGGATCCAGCTAACCTGAGTTTCATTGGTAATGGAGAAATCAATTACTTTACTGACATCCACATGCTGAGAAAATTTGCCATAACTAAATTTGACCATAAATTTGACCAGCTCTCCAGGAAATACTCAGACCCATTTTACATAATAACCAGCACAATGATTTACCACCAAAGTAAAATTATTCAGAATTTATTGAACAAAACCTAACTTTCACAATGGTAAAACGATTAAAAATATGAACTGGACCTTTGAAAAACAAGATGGCCATAACACTAGCATACTGGTCAATTCTCTCAGTTAATGTGAATGGCTTAAATTCTCCTCTAAAGAGGCACAAGTTGGCTGTGTGGATACAAAAACTCAGGTCAGGTATCTGTTGCCTGCAAGAGCCTCATTTTACCTCAAAAGATAAAAAAAGACTCAGGGTGAAGGGATTAACATCTATAATACAGGCAAATGGAAATCAGAAAAAAGCAGAGGTTGCAATCTTATTTACAGGTACAATTGGATTTAAACCAAAACAAAAATTAGGAAAGACAGGATAGACATTACATATTTATCAAAGGAAACACTAAACATGAAGAGATTTTAATAATTAACATTTATGCATCCTACCTGAATGCTGCTCAATTTATAAAACAAACCCTAATGGATATGAACAATTTGATATCTTCCTGCACGATAATAGTTGGAGATTTTAACACTTTTTTGTCAGTCCTGGATAGATCCTCCAAGTAGAAACTAAACAAATAAATAATGGACTTAAACTTTACCCTAGAATAAATGGACTTAACAAACATTTACAGAACACTTTATCCTAATAAAACTGAATACACATTCTTCTCACCAGCCCATGGATCATCCTCTAAAATTGATCATATTTTAGGACACAAGTCTAATCTCAACAAATTTAAAACAATATAAATTATTCATTGTATCTTCTCAGACCATGAAAGAATAGAAATTGAACTCAACAGCAACAGAAATCTTCATACTCAACAAAGTCATAGAAACCAAATAACCTGAGGCTGGGTCAAAGATGAGATTGAGAAGGAAATCGCCAGATTTTTTGGAACAAAATGATAATGAAGACACAAACAATCAAAACCTGTGGGATACTGAAGGGAAGTCATAAGAGGGAAAGTTATAGCATTAGAAGCCATTATCAAAAAAAGAAAGAGAGCAAGTCAGCAACCTAGTAGGCCATCTTAACCAACTGAAAAAGAAAGATCAATTCAGCCCCAAACTCAGCAGAAGAAAAGAAATAACAATAATTAGAGCAGAATTAAAAGAAATTGAAAATAAAAGTATCATTCAGAAGATCAACTTTTCAAAGCTGGTTCTTTGAAAAGACTAATAAAATTTATAACGACCAATGAGAAACAGAAGTTAAATCTCTAATAACGTAAGTTAGAAATGATAGAGGAGAAATAACAGATACCACAGAAATTCAAAAAATCTTCAATGATTGGCAGTGCCTGTGGCTCATTGAGTAGGGTGCCAGCCCTATATACTGAGGGTAGCAGGTGCACACCCTGCCCCCCCAAACAGCAACAACAACAACAACAACAAAAAATAGCCAGGCATTGTGGCAGGTGCCTGTAGTCCCAACTACTTGGGAGGCTGAAGCAAGAGAATCACCTAAGCCCAGGAGTTGGAAGTTGGTGTGAGTTGTGTGATGCCACAGCACTCTACTGAGAGCAATAAAGTGAGACTCTGCCTTTACAAAAAAACAAAACAAAACAAAACAAAACTTCAATGATTACTATAAAAAAAACTCTATTCTCAGAAATATGAAAATGTGAAGGGAATGGATCAAGTGTGTTCAAATGGGGGAGGTCAGAGGAGGTCAAACTCTTACTCTTCGTGGATGACATGATCTTATACCAGGAAAACCCCAGAGACTCAACTACAACACTCTTATAAATCAGCAAGGAATATACCAGTATCTCGAGATACAAAATCAATACCTATAAATCAGTAGCTTTTGTATATACCAAAAATAGTCAAGCCAAAAGTATAGTCTATTCCTTTTACGTTAGTGCCAAAGAAGATGAAATACCTGGAAATGTATCTAACATAGGACTTGAAAGATCTCTATAAAGAGAACTATGAAACCCTGAGAAAAGGAATAGTAGATGTTAACGAATGGAAAACAATACCATGCTGGTGACTAGGAAGAATCAAGATTGTTAAAATGTCCATACTACCCAAAGCAATCTATGGATTTAATGCAATCTCTATCAAAGAACCTAAAAAAACAAGACTTCATTTTATATGGAATTGGAAAAAAACCAAATAGCCAATATAATACTTAGAAATAAGAACAATTTTGGAGGTATCACATTACCAGATTTCAGGTTATACAATAAATCTATAGTGATCAAAACAGTATGGTACTGGCATAAAAATAGAGATGTAGATACATGGAATAGAATAGAGAATCTAGGGATGAGTCCAGCCCACACCATCATTTGGTCCTTGATAAGTCTAACAAAAACATTCATTGGGGAAAAGAACCCCTATTTAACAAATAGTGCTGGGAGAACTAGTGACCTTTAGAAAACTGAAACTGAACCCATACCTCTTACCACTAACAAAAATTGATTCTCATTGGATAAAAGATTTAAATTTAAAACATGAAACTATAAAACTACTAGAAGAGCATGCAAGAAAAATGCTAGAAGATATTGGACTTGGTATATATGTTATGAGGAAGAACCCCCTGGCAATTGAACCACCTCCAAAAATAAATTATTGGAATTTGTTTAAGCTAAAAAACTTTTGCACAGCTAAAAGCACTACAACTAAAGCAAATAGACAGCTTTTGGAATAGAAGATTTTTGCATGTTATGATTCTGACAAAGGTGTAATAACTAGAATGTACAGAGAACTCAAATTAACCAATAAGGAAAGAATAAATAACCCCATTTCTTTGTGGGCAAGAGACTTGAACAGAAACTTCTTTGATGATGCCAGATGCCCGGCCAAAATACACATGAAGAAATGCTCATTGTCTTTAATCATCAGAAAAACGCAAATCAAAACCACTCTGAGATATCACCTAATTTCAGTAAGAATAGCCCACATCAAAAAGTTCCCAAACTTTGGGTGGCACCTGTGGCTCGAGGAGTAGGACGTGGGCCCCATATACTGGAGGTGGTGGGTACAAACCCAGCCCTGACCAAAAACTGCAAAAAAAAAAACAAAAAAGAAAAAGAAAAGTCCCCTAACTGCAGATGCTGGCATGGATGTGAAGAGAAGGGAACACTTCTACACTGCTAATGGGGATTACAAACTAATACAACTTCTATGGAAAGAAGTACAGAGGGAAAATCCTTAAGAAATTAAAAGTTGACCTTCCTTTTGATCCTGCAATTCCATTACTAGGTTTTTACCAAGAAGGACAAAAATCATTTTACCAGAAAGACATTCGCTCTGGAATATTTATTGCAGGCCAATTCATAATTGCCAAGTCGTGGAAGCAGCCCAAATGCCCATCAATCCATGAATGAATTAAAAAATTGTGGCATATGTATACCATGAAATAATATTTAGCTATTAAAAAAGATAGAGAGTTTACAGCTTTTATGCTTACATGGATGGAGTTGGAACATATTCTTCCTAGTAATGTATCTCAAGAATGGAAAAAAGTATTCAATGTACTCAATACTATTATGAAACCAACGTATATTCACTTACACATTCATACAAATGATAAAACACAAATATAGTCTAGCAAGACAGAGGGGAGAGGAGTGAGAGTGGAGGGGAAAAGGAGGGTGATTGGTGGAGGGGGAAGGCATTTGGTGGGATCTCGCCTAATGTGCACAATGCAAGGGTACACTTCAACATAACCAAGAGTAAATTATACATGTCTCCCCACAAAAAATAAGAAAATGAGGTGATGGTTAATCAGTTTGATTTAAACATTCCACACTATAAATCAAATCATCACATTGTGCCCCATAAATGTATAGTTATGATTTAATAAAAAATAAATTAATAAAAAAATTTTTTAAAGAAAAAGAACCAAAAAGTAAAACAGAAGTAGTATAATTCCTGTGTCCAAGCACTTTTCCTCACAAACCAATAATTAATGTGCACCTGAAAAACTGGTCAGAATATACTTATTTTAGAATTTATAATGTCTGGAACTAAGTTTCTCAACAAGGACACAACCTGAATTAGTTTCATTGTGTGTGAAAAATGCTTTTTCAAGTTTATTGCTTTATAATGATGAATACACACATATGAAGTAAATGATAAAAATGTCCTTCTGAATCATAATTCAATTGAACTTGGCCTCATTATGTTGCAGGCTTTTACATTCACTTAACCATATAACATTTATGAAGGTTATGGTTGAAGGATGAACAAACACTAGAATGTTCTTTAGATGTACAACTAAAGAACTTTCTTCCGTCCTTTCTTTTCTTTCTTTTTTTAAAACATGCTGGAGCGCAGTCTCACACTCATAGCTCATTGTAACCTCAAATGCCTGAACTCAGAGGATGGATCCTCCTGAGAAGCTTGGACTATAGGTAAGCTCCACCATTGAGCCATCACACTAGGTTAAAATCAATATATCTTTTTTTTTTTTTTTTCCTTAAAGACAGAGTCTCATTGTCATCATGTGTAGAGTGCTGTGGCATCATAGCTTACAAGGCATCATAGCTTACAACAACCTCAAAGTTTTTGGCTTGAGGAGTCCTCTTGGCTCAGCCTCCCAAGGAGCTGGGACTATAGACACCTGCCACAATGCCTGACTAGTTTTTCTATTTTTAGTAGAGATGGGTCTCACTCTTGCTCAGGCTGGTCTTGAACCCGTGAGCTCAGGCAATCCACCCATCTTGGCCTCCCAGAGTGCTAGGATTACAGGAGTCAGACACCATAGCTGGCCCCAACAGCAAATATTTTTATTACTGACATTAGCTGCTGGGGTTATGATAGTATGCTGATACACTATGTTAAATTAATTTATCTGCTTATATTATCTATCCAGCATCAACCTCCATTTTAAATAACAGAGAGCACAAAATTTCTATAAATAGTTTTCATCAAATCAGTCTGAGCCTAGACCTATTTCATACTAGATAATAAAGTGATGTTAATCTTTTGGGTTTTTTTCTCTCTCTAGCAAATTACATCCTTTTTCAAATCAAACAGAAGCAAAATCTTACAAGAAACCTAATTACAAGTGAAATTGCTTTAAAGCACCGTTGTCTCTGGAAGAACCCTTTCACCCTCTGTGATGTGCTGGGATGTATCTAATCTAACAATCAGTTACTACCGAGTAATTGAATATCCTGGAGTTTGAAATGCTAGAGAGCTTATGCATTTTATTCCTTTTTTCCCCTCTAAATAAATAAAGGTGTACAATGAGCCTAAATGACACTAAATTGCTATTTTTGATGAGAAGTTCCTTGTATTTGTGGTGTTCATTCTCAAGGTTATGTTGAAATACAAAGCTATGTTGTATTTCTTAGCATAAGAGAGACAATACTTGAAACTATAGTTATTCATCAGAGTGAATATATTTGGGCTTAAACTAGCTTTAGAACTTTGAATCCCACACAGTAAAAATTTTAGCATCCTTCTTGATTATGAATCATACATCCTTTCAAATAAAAACTTCTATGTTACTAAGGTGATTCAAATATTAAAATCCTCCTTTATGAAAAATAAACTGAAAAATTTCCAAGGCAAATACACCACCAACAAAAATAAATTAATGAAACAAATTAAATAGCTTCTGCACAGCAAAGGAAATAATCAACAGAGTAAATAGGGCTCTTACAGGATGAGAGAAATTATTTGCAACCTATATATTAGGACTAACATCCAGAATCTACAAAGAACTCAAATCAGCAAGAAAATAACAACTCTATTAAATAGTGGACAAAAGATATGAAAATAATTTTTACAAAGAAAACAGACAGATGACCATCAAATATATGAAAAAAATGTTCAACATCACTAATCATCAGGAAAATGCAAATTAAATCCACAATGAGGTAGTTAACTCACCTTTGTTAGGATGATCATTACTAAAAAGTCAAAAAACAATCAATGCTGGCATGGATGCAGAGAGAAAGAAGTGCTTATACACTCTTGGTGGAGCTGTAAATTGGTACAACCCCGATAGAAAACAGTATATAAGAAGCTTCTGCACAGCCAAGAACACACTAAGTAAAGCAAGCAGACCGCCCTCAGAATGGGAGAAGATTTTCACAGCTTATGTCTCCGACAAAGGCTTAATAACCAGAATCCACAGAGAACTCAAATGTATAAGCAAGAAAAGAACAAGGGATCCCATCGCAGGCTGGGCAATGGACTTGAAGAGAAACTTCTCTGAAGAAGACAGGCACACGGCCTACAGACATATGAAAAAATGCTCATCATCTTTAATCATGAGAGAAATGCAAATCAAAACTACTTTGAGATATCATCTAACTCCAGTAAGATTAACCTATATCACAAAATCCCAAGACCAGAGACGT
>CAUYPK010018663.1:0-22300 GCA_963574355.1 Loris lydekkerianus
CAGATGCAGGGAGGGCTCAACAGGGCCCCCAGCTAACATAGACCCAGGACATATGTATGAGCTAGTGTGGAGGCTGGGAGGACACAGGAGGGGGGACGAAGGGTTGCGTGTCTCCCGTAGTTCCTTGTCAGGGAATGTGGAGCCCCAGTGGGTGCGGGTCACTGGTTGGGGGTCGCTGCACAGCTCTTATGGAGGTCTGGGCTGCGCCAAGCCCAGGAGGTTGAGGTTGCTATAAGCTGTGATGTCAGGGCACTCTACCCAAGGCAACAGCCCAAGGCTCCAGTGTGCCAAAACAGTCTCACTCTGCCCCTAAGGATTAGGGCTGTGAGGCAATTCACTCCCCATCTTTAAGCTGCTCAGTCACTAGGTTACTTTGTCCCGCCCGTTCCTTGCTCTGGGACCCTGAGGGCGGAGCTTGCTGGAGCAGTTTTTTCACACAATGGCTTTCACTGAGCCCAGCTCAGTGGCTCCTTTTGGGGCCCCAGACAATGCCCAAAGTTCTCCACACTTTTGCTCAAGTTCTCCCCAAGGCAGCTCAACTGAGCGCCAAGTCCAGGAACACCAAAAGAGTTCACAGGTAAGGCCTTTCCAGTTTGCAGTCTCACTGCTGGTTGTACTCACGGTTGCCGGCGTGATTAGGTCAATCGAACACACGCAGCCACTTGCCAGTTTTCCACTGTTTTTGTCCTCCTCCTGGGGTCCAAAAGTCCTTTGCTGGCTCCCTGTATCCTCAAAGGGATGATCATAGGCAGATCCCTCCGGCCAGAGATGTCTGGAGTCTTGTCTCCCCAGACTCACCATGCCCAGTTGCAGGGAAGCTGTTACTCAGCCGCCATCTTTAATCCAATCCCTTAATTCAAATTTAGTATGTTCATTATCCAAACTGCATTTTTAAAAAAGTGAAATATTTTCTGTTACTGTGTTTCCCCAAGAATAAGGCATCCTCTGAAAATAGGACCTACTTACAGGTTTTTCTTCTGGGTGAAATATAAGACATCTCCTGAAAATAAGGACCCCCCCCTAGGCTCTGTCTCAGAATGAAAATTAATTTACTGTAAACTGGTTGCTAGGGCCACCCCGACTGGTGTCTAGCAACCAGTGACATTACCTGGAGTCCTGACGTCACTGCTATGTGGAGGCGGAGCCAAGGTCGGAGTGAGCAGTGAGCGCGGGGCAGGAGAGAGGAGGAGACTTTCACAGATGAGTGTAGAAGAACAGGAGGATCAGAGAGGACGGGTCGCTGCAAACAATAAATGTGTACCATATTCTTCATGGAAAAATAAAACATCCCCTCAAAATAAGACCTAGCGCATCTTTGGGAGCAAAAATTAATATAAGACACTGTCTTATTTTCGGGGAAACAGGGTATAAACAACTCAAAGAATGTTAGCATATTATTTTTCTCCATGGGCCTTCGTAATAGCATAGTTCTGAATCTTTTCCAAAGGTGAGCTGTTGTAGTGGTGCAGTGGTGAAATGTAAATAAATATAGGGTTTTATAGCTACATATAATAATACCTTCTTCTTTCAGACTTTTTTTTTTTTTTTTTTTTTTGAGACAGAGCCTCAAGCTGTCACCCTGGGTAGCGTGCTATGGCATCACTGCTCACATCAACTTCTAACTCCTAGGCTTAAGCAAGTTTCCTGCCTCAGCCTCCTGCTTCAGCCTCCCAAGTAGCTGGGACTACAGGCACCCGCCACAATGCCCGGCTACTTTTTGGTTGTAGTTGTCATTTTTGTTTGGCAGGCCCAGGCTGGATTCGATCCCACCAGTGCAGGTGTATGTGGCTGGCGCCTTAGCTGCTTAAGCTACATACAGGTGCCAAGCCATCTTTCAGATTTTTTTAAGGTTTGTGAAATAATTTATGGATTTTAGGCCATCTTGTGTGTGTGTTCTTAAATTCTACCAAATATACTAATTTTGCCATGACAAAATGAACTAGAAATTGAGGAATAATTGTACTTAGGCATACCGACATGGAGAAAAGTACTTTTCATTAAATTAATGCCCCTAGGAAATGTTGTGTTGGTAACTCACTTTGGTCCTTTGAGGTAACCTAAAGGGAACGTTAGAAGTTGCCTATGCTAAAGGCTTCAAAAGAGACTGGGTTACCAGTTCTAAAGATGATATTTTATGCCGATCGTAATCCTCTTGAAATGAAGTCTGTTGTGTGGAATTTGCTTTGATAAAAGAGTCCACTGATAAGGAATGAAAAGTGGGGGCAATTGTAGATGAAACTAGGTTGGCCATATAGTAATCGTTGAATATGGATATTGAGAAATGGATGTGATATCTTTCTGTTCTCTATACTTTTTATATGTTTAAGATTTCCCCAGTAGGCAGCATCTGTACCTCAGTGGGTAGGGCGCTAGCCACATACACCCAGGCTGGCGGGTTCAAACCCTGCCCGGGCCTACTAAGCAACAGTGACAACTGCAACCTAAAAATAGCCGGTCATTGTGGTGGGTGCCTGTAGTCCCAGCTACTTGGAAGGCTGAGGCAAGAGAATCGCTTAAGCCCAAGAGTTGGAGGTTGCTGTGAGCTGTGATGCCATGGCACTCTACCCAGGGCAACAGCTTAAGACTGCCTCAAAAAAAAAAAAAAATAAATAAATAAAGATTTCTCCAATAGTATAGAAAAATAGAAAAAAGGAAAATCCTTCTGAAGATCCTCATATTGGCCCAATCTATAGTTTAACTGTTCAGAATATCACTGGCTTC
Organism: Loris lydekkerianus; assembly: GCA_963574355.1. Classification (NCBI taxonomy): domain Eukaryota; kingdom Metazoa; phylum Chordata; class Mammalia; order Primates; family Lorisidae; genus Loris; species Loris lydekkerianus. The sequence continues at coordinate 2,722 of CAUYPK010018663.1, forward strand.
TTAAATTATAAGATGCTTTGAAGCAAAAGAAAAGGCACCTGTGAGAATTATTAGGCTGGATCCTGGGTACTGGAAAGGACTATGGTTTAATGAGTAAAATTTCTATGCCTATGCTTGCCTTGAAATTACTTGGATAAATTAAGCAATTTAAGGTGTTCTTGTGGGAAAGACACCCCAGAATGCTGGAAGAGCAGTTCACACTGCTTTGTCTTCTGTGACAGAAAACCTGGAGAATCTATTTAACTTAGAGGTCTGGCTGATTAAGAAAATTGTGTCCCTCCTTAAAGGCCTTCAGTCAAATGGAAGAGGAACATCGTAGATCGCTTCATTTAGCAGGCAGGTAACAGTTGAGGAGTCGGGCGTAGAAGAGGTAACTATTAAGCAGTTGCACAACTAACCCAAAATACTGAACAATGCTCAAATGGACTTTCACACGCGGAAAAAATACCCAGCCAGAATCAGATTTATCAGGAATCTCAGGTAGAGAGTGGAGAATTGAACAAAGTATCCAGTTACACACTCAGAAAAAAATCTATGAAGCAAAGTGAGATCTAGAGGTATAAAGGAGGAAGAACTGGGCATGGGGGCAGGCACCTGTAATCTCAGCTTTTTGGGAGGCTGAGGCGAAAGGATCGCTTGAGTCTAGGCTGAGCAATATAGTGAGACCTTGTGTCTTTAAAAAAAAAAAAAAAAAAAAAATGATAAAAGAGGATTGGCACCTGTGGCTTAAGTGGCTAAGGCGCCAGCTACATACACTTGAGCTGGTGGGTTCGAATCCAGCCCGGGCCTGCCAAACAACAATGACAGCTGCAACCAAAAAATAGCCAGGCATTGTGGCGGGTGCCTATAGTCCCAGCTATTTGGATTTTTTGGCCGGGGCTGGGTTTGAACCTGCCACCTCCAGCATATGGGGCCGGCGCCCTACTCTGTTGAGCCATAGGCACTGCCCCAGTCCCAGCTACTTGGGAAGCAGAGGCAGGAGAATCTCTTGAGCCCAGGAGTTGGAGGTTGCTGTGAGCTGTGATACTACAGCACTCTATCCAGGGCAACAGTTTGAGGCTCTGTCTCCAAAAAAAAAAAAAAAAAAGATAAAAAAAATGGAAAAAAGGGAGGAAAAAGTGATTGTCATTGTTGGGAAACTGTTATACTCAGACTAAAAGAATATATGGATGATTACTTTTATAAAATAAGAAAGCTATCATAAAACAAGGCATGATAATGATTATATCTGCTTTTCTGCTGAAAGTATATTTTAAAATGTGATTAATATTTAAATAACCTTTAAAGGTTATGACAAAACCATAACTTTAAAGAAAATTTTATGAGGATTCTCTCAGCCGGGCATGGTGGCTCATGCCTGTAATCCCAGCACTCTGGGAGCCCAAGGTAGGTGGATTGCTTAAGCTCAGAAGTTTGAGATCACCCTGAGCAAGAGTGAAACCCTGTCTCTACTAAAAATAGAAAAAGAAAATTAGCTGGACATGTGGCAGGCACCTGTAGTCCCAGCTACTTAGGAGGCTGAGGCAGGAGGATCACTTGAACCCAGGAGGTTGCAGTGAGCCAGGCTGATGCTGTGGCACTCTAGCCTGAGCAACAGAGTGTCTCCAAAAAAAAAAAAAAAAAATATATATATATATATATATATATATATATATATATATATATATATACACACATACATACTCTCACACAACTGTTTTTATGTTTTTACTCTGTGCCCACTCCACTGTAGATCCATTACCCTTTTTATTGTTCTCAACCGTGCCAAACTTGTTTCTGCCCTAGGACTTTTATTTACTCTTTTCCATGCCTGTACTGCTTTTCATTCACTCCTCACCTTCAGAATCTTCTCTTGGTGTGTGTTTTTTTCTTTTTCTTTTTTTTTTTGCAGTTTTTGGCCAGGGCTGGGCTTGAACCTGCCACCTCCGGCATATGGGGCCGGCATCCTACCCCTTTGAGCCATAGGCGCCACCCGTCTTGGTGTGTTCTTGCCTATCATTTAGTTTTTTGTTTAAGTGCCTCTTCAGAGAGATCTTTCCTGGGCATCTTGCATAAAATAAGATGTCACCATTTATCATTATTTGTCATTTCCCATTATTGCTGTTTTTGTAGCAGTATTTTGTGACATTGTGTTCTGTACTCATTTGTCAGTGATCTCTCATGCTCATGTGAGTTCCATGAGAGTGAGTGCTTTGTTTTCTTACCTCTAAAGCCCTGCAATAGTGCCTGACACATGGCATGAATGAATGAATAAATGTATATGCTCACAATTTTATGTTTAAAAGATCTGAAAAAGCAGTACATTGTTTCTTGAATTTAATTGTAGCCACAGGGGCTGGTTGGTAATGTATGTAGTATATCTGACAAGTAACTTTAAAGAAGGCAACCCTTTGGGCAGCACCTATGGCTCAGTGGGTAGGGCACTGGCTCCATATACCTAGGGTGGCAGGTTCAAACCCGGCCCCGGCCAAACTGCAACAAAAAATAGCCAAGTGTTGTGGCGGGCACCTATAGTTCCAGCTACTCAGGAGGCAGAGGCAAGAGAATCGCCTAAGCCCAGGAGTTGGAGGTTGCTGTGAGCTGTGATGCCACGGCACTCTACCAAGGGTGATAGAGTGAGACTCTGTCTCAAAGAAAAAAAGAAGGCGGCGGCGCCCCTTTGCTGCTGATGATGTGGGGGAAAAGCTGATAAATTGATAGATTAATTTTTTTTTAAAAAATGACCTTGTCATCAAAGAATTTGTAATAGCCAAGTAAGAGATGTTTATCCTAAACTTTTTGAAAACTGGCTTCAGAAACTTTATTGACACAAAAGATAGCTTGAGATCTTCAAAGGAAAGGCAGCACTTGATCTGAGTCCCATTGAAATTCTTACTATATAAATGAGAAAAATGCCAGTGAAAAACACACGATGACTTCGGATTAGCTTATGTTTTAAAACACCGTGTTCTAAAGTTGGGAGAAAGGCCATTTAGTCAGTCATGGACAGAAATAAAAGTGATGTGAAGTAAAAATGGAAAGTTGAAGCCTCCCACTAACTGAAGCCCTCAGACACTGCAGAAAGCATCACAGGAAGGGTCTTCCATGACATCCAGTGTATAGAGTAGAAGCAGCCTTGGACACTGTTTAAGACATGATAAATTGTTAACAGATGAAGAGAACATAGAATTAACTTGACTATCTTTTCTGCCAAAAGTTCTTTTGAAATCAGAAAAGACAAAAAGTACATTATAGTTGGGTTAAAGAGTTGAATATTTAAGAAGTTAAGTACAACAACTGGAAAGGGCAGGTGGCCTTAGTCTAACAGAAGCTAAGTTTGGGACTTGCCTCTGCCGTTTACTGGGTCCTTCAGACAAATTCAGTAATCTTTCAACGTTTGTTTTCCTAGCTGAAAATGACGGTAATATCCCTTGGAACCTAATAGGTGCTGAATAAATTTTTTTTTTTTTTTTTTTGCTTTTTGTTGAGGTGTTTTTTTTTTAATGTATCAGGTGGCTTACTTTATTGGGTATCTTTGCCAGTAGAACAGAACACTTTCTTGGATTTAGGAGACTTCCCTCAGACACACACCTAAAAGGCCTCAGAGGGATAGGACTGGACCCACAAAATCAATCTTCATCAGTGCCTATTTTTTTTATTTCTTTATTAAATTATAACTATATACATCAATGCATTTATGGGGTACAATGTGCTGATTTGATACACAATGTGGAATGCTTAAGGCTAACTGAAAACATTCCCCCCTCCCAACTCCCCAGGGGAGCTCAGTCCTTTATCATGAATAGAGTGAACTCAGGTGGAATCCCATATAACCAACCAACTGAGAAGGGGAAGCCTGAGGAACGTTCAGAGACAGGTCCAATGTTGGGATCTGTGCTTGTAGAGGTGGCCAGGTCAACCTCCATCAGGGGCTGGCTCCAGACACGTTGCAGCATCTTGAGGCCCTGGGCCTAACTATAGGAGTCCTGGCTCCCCACGCACCAGACCATGTGCAACAGCCACTGCCTTGCCCTGGGTGGCCTGACCACAGTGACATGAGTCTGGCCTGTGGCTATAAACCACCTCTCCAGCTGAATGAGGGTGTAGCAGTGTACCTCAATGCAGCAAAGGTATGTGTCATTGTGCCCAAAGATAATCTGGTCTTCCTCCATGTGAATTGTTGCTGGATTATGAAAGTTTTCGGGCATGGTCCACCATGGCTTCTTCCTGGGAGTGCTGTTCCCATGTCCACATACTCCACTACTACCTGATTGAGAAGAGAGGCAAGAGTGTGCAAGTGGCTGAACCAGGACTTGGAAAAAGTGCTGAATAAATTTTTATTATATTAATGGGTGCTTTATTCATGGAGTTACAAGACTCAGATGAGATTATTTATGTTTTGTGAACTAAAACAAAGGGAAAATTATACTGATACCTAACATTGCCACTGTGTGTCATCCACTAGTGTTCAAGCATATTACTTACTTCCCACAGCAACACTTTGATGGTAAGTACTGTTACTGCCCCATTTTATAAGAGAGGAAACCGAGGCCAATGAGGGTAACTAAGTAATATGCCTACTATCACATGATTAATGGACTTAGTGCTAGAATTAAACCTTAAATCTAACTCCAGAGCCTGTGCTTTTAATTGCCTACAAACGATATATTGACAAAGAATGAAAATAAAGTGAGGGAAAAGAACTAATACTCATTGAGCCACCCTGTTTGTTGCCAGGAACCTTGGAAACATTATTTTAATCCTCACAAAATTGTTTGATGGTCATTTCCACATCTCCAAAAGAAAGATATAGTAGTAATAGCCTTGGAGTGGTCTAATACATTCTCCAAAGTCAAACCCTGAAGTAAAAAGGAGGTGGAATATGAACTCGTTTTTGTCTGGCTCTAAATCTCCCGTTTCCTGCTACGCTATGATGCTTCTTTATGGGAAATCAGATTTGCAAGGGTGGGTAAGGATGTAACTGCTGCTATTCTAAAAATGCAAATTATCATTGAGATGCATTTAGCATTTCATTTGTAGTCACTTTCATTTTTTACTTTTCTTCTAAAAGGCGCTTGATAAAGATGTCACTTTTAAAGGTGATGGTATCTAGTATTTGTGAAATGTTTAGTGATGGTGGTAGCATAAAGTATTATAGCTCCTGTGGAAGCCATTTGGCAGAAAGTATCAGGAGTCTTGAATCTCACAATCTTTGACGCCCTAGGAGAATAAAGGGGGTAAAAAGTTAGCGTGTCCAGATTTTTAAAAGACCGTTATCTAGTAGCATGTCATGGAACTTTGTCTTTCTCAGCATTTAGTTCTCTACTAGTTCAGTGAGGACAGAGAAGGCATTCTCAGTTCCATATGATTTGGAGCAGGGAAGGATAATTGGATGAGGCTGCCATATTTCCTATGTTGTAGAATTTGCTAGGTGTCAATCTTCCCCAGTCAACTGTCTGATGATGAATTTTCGAAAACAGACTTGATGACAGAAATGAAATTGATTAGCAGTCTAGACTAAACATTGGGTACGGCCCTTTTCCCCTGGCATCAATATTAATAATTACCAACAACAATTTAATCAGTCTCGTCTCAGGTTTTAATCATTCGTGTTTTATTTCTCTGCCATTTTTGTCTTTTTCTTTAGAAATGATATTTTTTGATTTACAGTTTATAGTTTTTCTTTGCTTTATCATCTTCCTCACAGCCTGATACTCTAGACACCTTCACTTCATGTTTTAATTATAGTTGGCTTTGAAGTGTTTCTACCAGAAATGTTGTTGGTCCAACAGCAGCTGCTAAGCCTCTCTTGCCTCACTCATGAGTGGAGGAGCTCCACACGTGCTCACTCCTCTCTTTGGTGTAGGACGACTCTGGCCTTTTTTGGCTGTACCCACTGGACCAATATATTTTCCAGAGCTATAACTGCTATGGTGTAAGCTGTCAGGAGCAATATACTTTAAAGAAACAAAACTTTTTAATATCTGGTATTCACAAAATCTTCTTTAAAGGTTTGTTTTGTGTGCTCACACTGCTTCTGGGTTTTGTTCCTAAGTGTTATTTAACAAATTCTCATTTTCTCCTCTGTGCTTAGCTTATAGGAAGGAGGTTTAATACCTAAAAGTACTGGAATCTGGAAAAGCTAGTGGTCTAGAGCCATATTTTCTTTTTCTTTCTTTTTTTTTTTTTTCCTCGTTGAGACAGTCTCATTCTGTTGCCCAGGCTCAAGTGCCATGGTATCAACCTACTTCACAGCAACCTCAAACTCCTGGGTTCCAGCCATCCTCCTGCCTCAGCTTCCCAAGTAGCTGGGACTACAGGTACCCGCCACAACACCCAGTTAATTTTTCTGGTTTTTTAATAGAGAGGGGGTCTAGCTCTTGCTCAGGCTGTTTTTGAACTCCTGAGCTCAGATGATCCTCCTGCCTCGCCCTACCATAGTGCTGGGATTTGTTTGACCTAAGATGATATTTTCTACCATATATTCTTTGGAATACTAGCCCTGTAAGATATTCACTACTGCAAACCATATCTTTCCCTTGAACACTCAAAGATTCATATATTGTATAAAAACTTTAAAAAGTTGGGTGGTACCTGTGGCTCAGAGAGTAGGGCACCGGCCCCATATACCAAGGGTAGCAGGTTCAAACCCCGCACCAGCCAAACTGCAACCAAAACAAAAAGAAAGAAAGAAAAAAAAAATCGCCGGGCTTTGTGGCGGGTCTGTGGTCCCAGCTACTTGGGAGGCTGAGGCAAGAGAATCACTTAAGCCCAAGAGCTGGAGGTTGCTGTGAGCTGTGACGCCATGGTACTCTACTGAGGGTGACAAAGTGAGACTCTGCCTCTATTTAAAAAAAAATAAAAAGCTCTTTTAAAAAGTCCTGCGGAAAGTTAGGCATGGTTATATGTGCACCTGTGGTCCCTGGTAACTCAGGAGGCTGAGGCAAGAGGATCGCTTAAGCTTAGGAGTTCAAGGCTTGCCTGGGCAACATGGCTAGATCCCCATTTCTTAAAAAGTCTACAGAAAAAAAACCCTGTTAAATTGTATGTGGCTCGACAGCCATACACCGGGGTTGGCAGGCTTGAACCCAGCCCAGGCCTGCTAATCAACAATGACAACTATAGCAACAACAACAAAAATAGCTGGGCACTGTGGCGGGCACCTGTAGTCCCAGCTACTTGGGAGGCAGACGCAAGAGAATTGCTTGAGCCCAAGAGTTTGAGGTTGCTGTGAGCTGTGACAACACGGCACTCTACTGAGAATGACATAGTAAGATTATGTTCCAAAAAAAAAAAATTATATATATATATTTTTTATTATTATTATTATCTCAGTGTTTCTCAAACGTGGTGATGGAACCACTTAAAAATTTAACACTTCATAGAATACTCAAAAATTAATTGAGAAATGACATCCTAGGGAAATTAGTTTAGAGGTCTGAGGACAATCCTGAAGAATTTCAGGCAGAAATAAGACTATGAGTTTTTTCCTGAAAGCTGAATTCGATGTAGGGTCCGTTAAACTTTTTCTGAAGACTAGACAGTTAATGTTCAGCTTTGTTGCCTCTGTGGTCCCTGTCGTGTCTATACAGCTCTGTGTGACACTAGAACAGTACTAATTTGAGTGAGCATGACAGTGCTCCAGTAACACTTTGATTGGCAAAAACAAGCAGCAGACTTGTAGTGTGCTGACCCCTAGTCTAGTGGTTAGTGTTCCCTCAGAGCAGGCCAAGGATAGATGGAAAACATTTTGTGATCCTCTTACACCTGCTCCAAGTGTTTACAGTGGTGATTCTTTCACTTTAAGCTGAAGTCTTGAAAGGGTTAAGATTCATTGTAGAGGCTGGGTGCATTGTCTCATGCCTATATGAGCACTCTGGGAGGCCAAGGGGGGTGGATTGCTTGAGCTCACATGTTGAGAACAGCCTGAGCAAGAACGAGACTCCATCTCTAAAAAATAGATGGGCATTGTGACGGGCGCCTGTAGTCCCAGCTACTCAGGAGACTAAGACAAGAGAATGGCTTGAGCCCAAGAGTTGGAGGGTACAGTTAGCTATGACGCCATGACACTCTACCAAGGTTGACATAGTGAGACTCTGTCTCTAAAAATAAAAAAAAGATTTGTTGTAGAGTTAATGTCTAAGTTTGAGGAATTGGGAGGTAAATCTATATACCAGATTTTTGGTTTTTGAGGTATACTCTTACTCTGTTGCTCCAGGCTAGTTTGCCACAGCGTCACAGTTACAGCAGCTTCAAACTCTTGGGTTCAAGCAATCCCCTCCTTAGCCTCCTGAGTAGCTGGTTCTATAGGTGCCCACCACAATGCCCAGTTAACTTTTCTTTGTTGTTTTTGGTTGGTTTTAGTAGAGACAAGGATCTGGCTCTTGCTCAGGCTGGTTTTGAACTCCTGAGCTCGAGGAATCTTCCCTCAGCCTCCCAGATGCTAGGATTACAAATGTGAACCACTGCACCCAGCCCAGAATTTTTTTTTTGCTGTTTTATATGGGATTAGCTTTTGGTCTTCTAGTTCCTTACTATAATATAATACCTTGGGGGAAAGTAAAGCAAATTAATTACCAAATGTGACATTTTATTGTTTTGCTGTAACTTTTTTTTTTTTTTTTTTAGAGGTAGAGTCTCACTTTGTCGCCCTTGGTAGAATGCCGTGGCGTCAGAGCTCACAGCAACCTCCAGCTCTTGGGCTTAGGCAGTTCTCTTGCCTTAGCCTCCTGAATAGCTAGAGGCACCCACCACAATGCCCGGCTATTTTTTGTTGCAGTTTGGCTGGGGCCAGGTTTGAACCTGCCACCCTCGGTATATGGGGCCGGCCCGACTCACTGAGCCACAGGCACCACTCAAGTTTTGCTGTAACTTTTATAAAATTTGTGTGAATGGCTTGTCAGTACACATTTCATATAAGTGATCTAAATTGTAATTCTGTTGTTACTAAAATATCTAATATGTTTGTTGGTTAGAAAGAGTTATCTCTTAACAAATAGCCTAGAAGGATATTGGATATATTTAGCATTTATGTATAAAACTATATATCAATAAAATTGAAAATGTTTTTATCCTTTCCCTTGGTAAATTCTACTTTGGGGATTTTACATAAGAAAACAATCTATAGGAAGAAGCCTTACTTTTGGATATGCTTATTACGTTATAATACTAAAAAATTAGGAATAACTACATATCCAACAAGTTATCTTCCTTTTTTTTCTTTTTTGGAGACAGAGTCTCACTTTGTCAAGCTCACAGCAACCTCAAATTCTTGGGCTCAAGCGATTCTTTTGCCTCAGCTCCCAAATAGCTGGGACTACAGGCACTCACCACAATGACTGGCTATTTTTAGAGACGGTTTTGTTCTGGCTCGGGCTAGTCAAGAACCTATGAGCTTAGGCACTCCATCTGCCTCAGCCTCCCAGAGTGCTAGGATTACAGGCACGAGCCTCTGTGCCCAGCTTCCAAAAAGTTATTTTCTAAGACGGAATCCTTGTGTATTTTTGTACCCTACTCAGTGGAATTTTATGCAGCTATTTAAAGTGATATTATTAAAGATAGTATTAACCTGATGGATAAACATCTACCACTCCTGCTATAGTAAATTTAAGAACAGTAATTAAAAACTATGCATAAAAAGAAGTTTTGGAAGCATGGGATATAATAAGTAGGGTAAGAGTACTAGTTTTATTTTCGGAGGTGGGATGGCATTTTTGGAGATTAAAGGGGATTTTTTTTGCCATATTTTCCAAGTTACTGTACTGAGGAGTTCTTTTGTTTGTTTTGTTTCTTTGATGAAGATGGATTTTTTTTTAGGCAGTCTGTGTATAACTTTGACCTAACAGCAATTTCTGTTAAATATTTGTTTCAGAGAGTTGCAGATCGACTCTATGGTGTATATAAAGTGCATGGGAATTATGGGCGAGTTTTCAGGTAAGTACAAACTTTCAAAATAAACAACAGTTAGGTCTTATTAGCTCTTTGCAGGCCTGGTGAGGTGGCTCACACTGTAATCTTACTACTCTAGGAGGCTGAGGTGGGTAGATTGCCTGAATTCAGGACTTGGAGACCAGCCTGAGCAAGATCGAGACCCCATTTCTAAAACAAGCCAGGTATCATGGCAGGTACCTGTAGTCCGAACTACTTAGGAGACTGAGGCAAGAGAATCACTTGAGCCCAAGAGTTTGAGGTTACTGTGAACTCTGATGCTACGGCACTGTACTAAGGGTGACAGAACAAGACTCTCTCTCTCTCAAAAAAGAAAAAATTAGCTCTTTGCCTAAAAGCAGTCATTCTTGGAAATTTATGCATCTGGAGATTTTTTTTTGTTGTTGTTAAACGATGTCCCATAGTAGTGATTTTCATGCTTTCAGGTATCTGATTTTTGTTTTAAAGCCTTTAGCCGGGCACAGCAGCTCATGCCTGTAATCCCAGCACTGCGGGAGACTGAGGCAGGAGGATTGCTTGAGCTCAGGAGTTTGAGACTTGTCTGAGCGAAAGTGAGACCTGAAAAAAAATGAAAACCCCAGGCAGGAGCCGCCTATAATCCCAGTTGCTTCTGGAGGCTGAGACAGCAGGATGCCCACAGATGGGGTCTGAAGTTGCAGTGGGCTATGCACTTGGCTCAGATCATAGAGTTGAATTTGTCTTGAGGAAAAAAAAAAACAAAACAAGGCAACTGTTTTAAAGCCTTTCTTTAAATAAAACTTAATGAGGAAGTTCAATATATTGAGCAGATAAAATGAAACTATGCTGAATGAAGGGGGGGGCTTTTTACTTTCTTGGCATCCTGTCTTATAGAATTGGTGATTTTATCTTTTATTTATTTTTGCCATTTTATAATTTTTTTTTTTTTGCAGTTTTTGGCTAGGGCTGTGTTTGAACCTACCACCTCCGATATATGGGGCCAGTGCCCTACTCCTGTGAGCCACAGGCACTACACGCCATTTTGTAATTTATAAAGACTTTTGCAAGATGAGTTTTTTCAGTCTTGGGATAATTTTTAATGATAGAATATGCACATAACTTGCATATTTTGGTTATTTTTAAACCATTTTGTGAATTTTCATGTGTTCATCATTTTGGTTGTGATATTTTAAAGGAGTAGGGCACCAGCCCCATATGCCAGAGGTGGCAGAGACAAACCCAGCCCCAGCCAAAAACTGCAAAAAAAAAAAAAAAGTTACTATCCAGATCTTTTTAGAAGAAAAATAGCCTCACAAATATTCCATTATAAGTCCTTTTGATTGAATTAATTTAAAAATAACAGCTTATTTTACATTTTTGAAAAGTTAGTGCATTCACACAAGAACAAAATTCAAAAGCAACAAAAAGCTATACAGTGAAGTCCCCTTGGCCTCGCCACCCAGGTGTCTTGGTCTAAGACAACTAATACCGATTCTTAGTTTCCAATATATCCTAATAGTGACATGTAGCACTGTAAACATAATATATGAGCTTACAAACAAATACATTTTTCATTTTTTTAAACACAAAGAAGAAGCATGTTGTATGCATTGCTTTGTTCATTTGCTTTAACTTGCCTTTTTCACTTAAAGAGCTGCTCTCCAGGATACATTGTTAGCAGATTAAGTAACTATGTTTTGCTAAGCAGACGTATCATAATTTAACCAGTCTCCTCTTAATAATTATTTTCAGTCTTTTAAAAATGCTGCAGTCTGTGGTACCCCATAGTTCAGTGTGTAGGGCACTGGCCACCTACACGAAGGCTGGCAGGTTCGAGCCCGGCCTGGGCCAGCTAAACAGTAATGACAGCTGCAATAAAAAAAAATAGCTGGGCATTGTGGTGGGTGCCTGTAGTCCCAGCTACCTGGGAGGCTGAGGCAAGAGAATCACTTGAGCCTGAGTTGGAGGTTGCTGTGAGTTGTGACGCTGCAGCACTCTACCAAGGGTGACATAGTAAGACTCTATGTGAGACCAAGTGTGACATAGTGAGACTCTGTCTCACAAAAATAAAATAAAATAAAAATGCTGCAGTAAATGTTTGTTATTTCACACACATCTGAGTGTATATGTAGGATAAAATTCTAGAAGTAGAATTACTGAGTCCAAGGATAGTTACAGTTTTCGTAGAAACTGTATTACCCTATACAGAAAATGTTAAATTTCCACCAGCAAAGTATGAATACCTGTTTTCTCTCACCCCTGCCCAAACAGTGTTTACTAGTCTTGTGGTGAAAAGTAGTTTCTTATTGTATAGATGGTCCCAGATTTATGATGGTTTTACTTCTGATGGGTTTACTGGGAATATGAGCATTTGTAGTTGTGATTTGTATTTTTCTTATGAATTAAATCAAACATTTTCCTAAGATTAATAGCCATTTCCCCCACCATCTCTTCTTTTTTTTTTTTTTTTTGAGACAGAGTCTCACTATGTCACCGTTGGTAGAGTGCCATGGTGTCATAGCTCACAGCAACCTCCAACTCTTGGGCTTAAGTGATTCTCTTGCCTCACCCTCCCAAGTAGCTGGGACTACAGGTGCCTGCCACAACACCCAGCTTTTTTTTTGTTGCAGTTATCATTGTTGTCTAGCTGGCCTGGGCTGGGTTCGAACCCGCCATCCTTGGTGTATGTGGCTGGCACTGTAACCACTGTGCTAAAGATGCTGAGCCCCCCCCCCCCCCCCCCCCAATCTCATGAGTTGCCTGTACATATCTTTAGGCCATTTTATCTTTAGGGCTGATAGGTTATTTTTTATTGATCTGCAGGTGTTCGTTATCCTTATTAAAATTAGGTATTTGTGAAATGAATTGCAGATGTCTTTGCAGTTTGTCATGTGTCTTTTGACTTTTGTTTTTCCTTTTTTTTTTTTTTGTTTTTGTTTTTGTTTTGAGACAGTCTCATTTTGTCACTCTCGGTAGAGTGCCCTGGGTCATAGCTCACAGCAACCTTAAACTCTTGGGCTCAAGTGATCCTCTTGCCTCAGCCTCCCGAGTAGCTGGGACTGCAGGTTTTCCCCCATGGCGCCAGGCTAGTTTTAGAGACGGGATCACGTTCTTGCTCAGGCTGGTCTCAAACTCCTGAGCTCAGGCAATCTACCTGCCTCAGCCTACTAGAATGCTGGGATTACAGGCGTGAGCTACCATGCCCGGCCTCTTTTGACTTTTCTTATGGTAGCTTTGACATACAGAATATTCTGTTTGTTAAATTCAGTTACATATAAATAATTAGTTTTCGCCTTTTAATAATAATAGTTTCTGATTTTTGTGTGTATTTTAGTAAGGCCATCTTGGATTGTAAAAACATTTTCTCATTTCTTTTACATTTTTATAGTATCATACATTCCCCCCCCCCCCTCGATTTCCTATGCTTTTGACTTGTCTGGTCTTACTTGAATATAAGAAGTGAAGTATGGGGCGACACCTGTGGTTCAGTGGGTAGGGCACTGGCCCCATATACTGAGGGTGGCAGGTTCAAACCCGGGCCCCACAAAACTGCAACAAAGAAATAGCCAGGCATTGTAGCAGACGCCTGTGGTCCCAGCTACTCGGGAGGCTGAGGCAAGAGAACCGCCTAAGCCCAGGAGTTGGAGTTTGCTGTGAACTATGACGCCATGGCACTCTACCGAGGGTAATAGAATAAGAGTGAGACTGTCTCTGGGAAAAAAAGACAAAAATCAAGTATGGACCCAATTTTATTTAATTTATTAGAGTCATAGGCTATCCATATGTCTTTGATCATTACAGTAAAATTAAGTGCAGGTTAGAACCATCAGGATTATATGGCATTTCCTAATGAAGATAAGTTTATAGATAGTGTAGAGATGTAAACTCTTCATTATTAGGATTAGGAGTATATGAAAATAGATGGCCAAACAAAAAGGGAGGGATAGCATAATGGGAAGAAAGATAAATAGTATTCAACTTTTTGAAGTATGCTACATACTATATGACTTATCTTTAATTGCTTTTATGCACATGAGTCAGTCCTGATTTTTAGAATATTCCCCAATTGGACCCCCAGTTAAACCTGGGAAAACTGCTCATTTAAAAAAACTTAACATAAAATTAACATTAATCATTATCCCATAGGAAACAATAAAATTAGTGTAAATCAAACACTCTCAAAAGTAGCACATTTATTTTATTTATTTATTTTTTTAGAAACAAAGTCTCACTTTGTCCCCTTGGTAGAGTGCTGTGGCATCACAGCTCACAGCAACCTCCAGCTCTTGGGCTTAGGTGATTCTTTTGCTTCAGCCTCCCAAGTAGCTGGGACTACAGGCGCCCGCCACAATGCCTGGCAATTTTTTTGTTGCAGTTTGGCTGGGGCCGTGTTTGAACCCACCACCCTTGGTATATGGGGCCAACGCCCTACTCATTGAGCCACAGGTGCCACCCAGCACATTTCTTTTAATCAGCAAATGAACTTGTATTAATTTAAGAGGCAAGTAGATAAAAAGTCAATTAGTTGAATCAAATTTTAAGATAATTATTGCATTAATGTTGCCTGATAAATATTGTGTACATTTGTTTTTTGCCAACTCAGTAAGTTAATAGAAAACTACTTTTCGTCTAAAACATTTCACAAAAACTGAATCAGGGTGACCAGAGATACCCATTTAATCAAGATATAATCAAATTATATCATATATTAGTATTTGGGATTATCAATTTATTTTTACAGTTCACTATAATAATCATATATAATTTCTATAAAAAGTAATTTTTTGAGAAGCATTTTATAGAAATGACAACAAAATGATCTGTAGTTCAAGAAGGCTTTCTTATGCAGCATGCAAATTATTACTGAAGTTTTTCTGTGCACCTGTACTATACAGTTGTCTTTTCTGTTAGCTATGAGAACAGTAGTGTGTAATCAGCTGTGTTAATCAGAACCATCATAGAGTACATATTTAAAAATATACATGCATTAGCCCTATCCCCACAGATTCTAATATAAATGGATCAAGTAGGGTTAGTTTTGTTTTTTTTTTTTTAGACACAGAGTCTCACTTTGTCACCCTCGGTACCATGCCATGGCATCACAGGTCACAGCAACCTCCAATTCTTGGGCTTAGGCAATTCTGTTGCCTCAGCCTCCTGAGTAGCTGGGACTACAGGTGCCCACCACAACACGCCCAGCTATTTTTGTTGTTGGAGTTTGGCCAGGGCTGGGTTTGTATCCGCCACCCTTGGTATATGGGGCCTGTGCCCTACTCCCTGAGCCATAGGTGCTGCCCAGCTTCTATTCTTTTTTAAAAGCTCTGCAGTTGGCTGGGCAAGGTGGCTCATGCCTGTAATCCTAGCACTCTGGGAGGCCACAGCAGGTTGATAGCTTGAGCTCACGGGTTCAAGACAAGCCTGAGTAACAGTGAGACCACTATCTCTACTAAAAAACCGAGGCAAGAGGATTGCTTGAACCCAAGAGTTGTAGGTTGATGCCATGGCACTGTACCCTGGGGGACAGCTTCAGAACTCTGTCTCAAAAAAATAAAAAAATAAAAATTTAAAAGCTCTGCAGTTGATTTAAATAGGGATCCTATCCAGTAGGGTATCTACATGCAGAATCTGTTTTGTATAATATTTAACCTTAGCAATGGATATCAACTTTTGAAAGCTTTATTTACATTTAGTTGTTAAACTTAAGGGTAAAATAGCAAATTTGAGTCACAGAAAATAAATTTAAATAAGGGTACATTATTTAAAAATTAGGTAGAAAAGAGTCTTGAGAAGAGTACATTTAATAATATTCCAGGCTGGGCACCATGGCTCATACCTGTAATCTTAGCACTTTGGGCAGATGGAGGACTGCTTGAGACTAGGAGTTCAAGACCAGCCTGAGCAATATAGCAAGACCCTGTGTCTACAGAAATAAACTAGCTAGAGCCAAAGCAGGAGGATTGTTTCATTTGAGTTCAGGAGTTAAAGGCTACAATGAAATATCATACCACTGCACTCTAGCTGGGGTGACAGGGTGAGACACTGTTTCTAAAAATGATATTAATGATAATATTCCTTAGCTCTAATTCATAATGCTTTTAGTTTTATCTTTTTCTTCCAGTGAATGGAGTGCCATAGAAAAAGAAATGGGTGATGGACTGCAGAGTGCTGGTCACCATATGGACGTGTAAGTACCTAGAGAACGTAGTGTGAAGCCTGAGGTGGAGTCCCATAGTAAAGTGCTAGTGGCACTCTTCTGTTCTTACCAAGTTTACTGGCATTTGTATTACACTGTGTGTACACATCTGATTTAAATTTATCTTAGGAATGCAAGGTTAGTTTAATGTTCAAAAAAATCAGTGCAATTCTCACAGAATAAAGACAAAAGTCTGTGTGTTCATGTCAATACATGTAGAAAAAGCATTTGATGAATATTAGCACCCATGTTTAGTAAGAATTCTCATCAAACTAAGAACAAAGGGGAATTTTCTCAGCCTAAAATTTATAGCTAATATTATAGTTAATAGTGAAAAAAAAAATTTTTTTTTGAGACAGTCTTGCTTTTGTTGCCCTCTGTAGAGTGCTGTAATATCATAGCTCATAGAAACCTCAAACTCTTGGGTTCAAAAAATCCTCTTGCCTCAGCCTCCCCAGTAGCTGGGACTATAGGTGCCAGCCACGACTTCCGGCTAATTTTTACCTTTTTAGTAGAGATGGAGTCTTGCTTTTGCTCAGGCTGGTCTCAAACTCCTGAACTCAAGCAATCTACCCACCTCAGCCTCCCAGAGTGCTAGGATGGCAGGGGTGAGCCACCATGCATGGCCTTAATAGTGAAATGTTAATTCTTCTAATTGTCTACTCTTACCACTTCTAGCAAACATTGTACTGGAGGTCCTCAGTGCAGTAAGGTAATAAAATTAAATAAGAGGCATAAATATTAGGAAGAAGCAGCTGGGTGTGGTAGCTCCTACCTGTAATCTCAGTACTCTAGGAGGCTGAGGCAGGTGGATCACTTGAACTCAGGAGTTTGAGACCAGCCTGAGCAAGAGTGATACCTTGTCTCTGCTAAAAACAGAAAAATTAGCAGGGCATTGTGACAGGTGCTTGTAGTCTCAGCTACTCAGGAGGCTGAGGCAGGAGGATTGCTTTTCATGTTTGTTTGTTTAGTACTCCCGGGCCAGGTTTGAACCCACCACCTCTGGTGCACAGGCCTAGTACCCTAACCACTGAGCTAGGGCATCCAGGAGGATTGCTTGAACATAGGAGTTGGAGGTTGCTGTGAGCTAGGCTGACACCATGACACTCTAGCCAGGTCAACAGAGTGAGACATAAGGAATCAACCAAAAATACTATCGCACTAACCATTGAATTTAATGAGGATGCAGGATACAAGATTAATATCAAAAAATAAATTATTTTTACATATTAGTAACAATTAGAAAATACAGTTTTACAACTCTAATTACCATAGCATCAAAAACATAATAATTAGGTATTAGTTTAATAAAAGATGTGAAAGACTTCTACGCTGAACACTATGAAACATTGCTGAAAGAAATTATACTTGAGTGGAGAGATAAACCATGGATTGGAACACTCGCTGTTATTAAGATGGTTATTCTCCCCAAATTACAGTCCCAATCAAAAGTCCATTGACTTTTAATTTTTTATTTATTTTTATTTTTCTGAGACAGAGTCTCACTTTTTGGCCCTCTGTACAATGTCATGGCGTCATAGCTCACAGCAACCTCAAAGTCTTCAGGCATCATAGTTCACAGTAACCTCAAACTCTTGGGCTCAAGTGAACCTCGTGCCTCAGTTTTTCTTTTTTAGTAGACATGGGGTCTCATTCTTGCTTAGGCTGGTCTTGAACTCCTGGGCTTAAGTGATCCACCTACCTCGGCCTACCAGAGTGCTAGGATTGCAGGCGTGAGCCAACGGTCCCAGCCTTGTCTTTTTTTTTTTTTTTCTTTTAAACAGAGTCTCTCACTCTGTTGCTAATTTTTCTATTTTTAGTAAAGACAGTGTCTCATTCTTGCTCAGGCTGGTCTGGAGCCCCCAAGCTTAAGGGAACCTCCCATCTTGGCCTCCCAGAGTGCTAGGATTATAGGCATGAGCCACTGTGCCTGGCTAGTCCACTGACTTTTTAATGGATATTAATAAGCTGATTTTTTTTTTTTTTTTTTTTGTTGAAACAGCTTTTTATTAAACAGCAAAGCAGAATTGCAACACAATATAAATGTATGTAAATAGGGTCACAAAAGGGATACAAAATGTTTGCAGTGTCACTAGAGCTAGTCATTCATCAACTTTTATACCAATGCATAAGGTAATTCCATGATTAAAAGTAGCCCAAATCTAATAACCATAAGCTGTATTAGTGAAGCTCTTTTCCTATTATAATATTTTAGCATTATTTCTGATAATGATTCCCTTACCAAATGGAACCTACAAACTAAACATTTAAATATGATTAAAGGATAACTAAAACTCTGCCAAGTAGTGGAGTTTACAGAAAATTCTGGGTAAACAAATGAGATAAAATACTCAGCAAGATTATCAATTAGTTTACATGTAAACTCTCCTATTTTATTCATAATTCTGACATAAATATACTCTTAAGGAATTTTCCAAAAGTTAATCTGCTGGGTAAAAATAAACCTTGAGACCAATCTCTTTGTAACATTCTCTCCCAGATGTGGCTTACATAAAAGTAGTTACGTTAAATCCACTTTTAGATGTATTTCCAAAAGATCTACTGTGTGCCAGAGATAATACAAACTTGGAGTGAAAACACTGAGTTAGTTACCACTGTTTACTTTTCTACCCTATTTTTATTTTTCTACCCTATTTCTATATCTCTTCAAAATTTTCTATTTTAAACACACACATGACCAGAATTCTTATCTATTCAGATACCAAATGGGTTATTTTGTGCAAAAACAAGTTTTTAACAAACTTTCCCAAGTTGACAATTCAGTTTCAAAGAAAAATCTTCATTTGTAGAGCCTCCATCTGTTTTCAACTGATTTTAAGGGAAATAAGTAATCCTGTCTTCATTCTAAATATCTCAAATGACATGTCCTGGCTGAGAAAATATCTCATTTTAGTTAAGTTCCAACAATTAAAATTCAGGTTACTCTCAGACATGATTATTAAAATTACTTTTACAAATGTGAAACCATTGTTTTCATTAGGGGAAGGGAAAACAGTATGGACGAGGCAAATGGAGAAGAGGCACACGATGGTGGACAGGGTACATAAAGCTGTGCATTCAGTACATGATTTTGGTCACTTTGTCACAACATGGTGGTTATTTCTTATATATCTTACTAAGCCTATAATAAAAGACAGTGCTACACCTACAAATCAAAAAAAATTCAATAAAACATTCATCTTTAAGTTTCATAAATATATGCAATTCTAATTATAAAGTGTCTACAATACATTTGCACTTTTCATAGACTAATACACAAACTCATGGAAGTCTCCTGTTATGCTGTTAATTTTGCCTACATCTGACATTATCTTCATAAATATTCAATGAAGCCACAAAGGTACAGGAACTTTTGTAATCTACCCAAGTTTTAAAGAAAAAAAGATCAGCAGCAATTCCATAAAACAGGAGGGTATCAATCCCTTACTTTCTTTTGCTTTTTGTGTCAGTTGTTTGAAAAACACTAGAAGCTGACATAAG
>CAUYPK010018666.1:0-12217 GCA_963574355.1 Loris lydekkerianus
AGTTTCATTTATGATGGAGAAATTAAATACTTTAATGACATTCATATGTTGAAGAAATTTGCCATAACCAAACCAGCTCTTCAGAACATTCTCAGACCTATCCTCCATAATGACCAACCCAATCCTCCACAACAAAAGTAAACTCACTCAGAAACTTTTGATTAAACTCCAACTTCCACACTGACGAAAGGATTAACAATGTCCCCTGGATTTTTGAAAAATTTGACACCCCAAATTTTACCAGACTTATCAATATTCTCCATTAACATGAATGGCTTAAATTGTCCTCTAAAGAGGCATAGGTTAGCTGACTGGATACAAAAATTTAGGCCAGATATTTGTTGCATACAAGAATCACATCTTAACTTAAAAGAGAAATATAGACTCATGGTGAAAGGATGGTCATCCATATTTCAGGCAAATGGTAATCAGATAAAAGCAGGTGTTGCAATTTTATTTGCAGATGCAATAGGCTTTAAACCAACAAATGTAAGGAAGGATAACAATGGTCACTTCATATTTGTTAAGGGTAATACTCAATATGATGAGATTTCAATCATTAATATCTATGCACCCAACCAGAATGCACCTCAATTTATAAAAGAAACTCTAACAGACATGAGCAACTTGATTTCCTCCAGCTCCATATTAGTCGGAGATTTCAACACTCCCTTGGCAGTGTTGGATCGATCCTCCAATAAGAAGCTGAGAAAAGAAATCTTAGATTTAAACCTAACTATCCAACATTTGGATCCAGCAGACATCTACAGAACATTTCATCCCAACAAAACTGAATACATATACTTCTCATCAGCCCACGGAACATACTCCAAAATCAATCACATCCTAGGTCACAAGTTTATCCTCAGTAAATTTAAAGGAATAGAAATTATTCCTTGCATCTTCTCTGACCACCATGGAATAAAAGTTGAGCTCAGTATCAACAGGAATCTGCAAACTCATACAAAAACATGGAAGTTAAATAACCTTATGCTGAATTATATTTAGGTTTTTTTTTAAGTTGTTTCATTTTGTTTTGTGACAGTCTTACTCTGTCACTCTTGGTAGAGTGCTGTGGCATTATTGTAGCTCACAGCAACCTCGAATTCTTGGGTTTAAGTGATCCTCTTACCTCATCCTCCCTCCCAAGTTGCTGGGACTATAAGCAACCACTACAATACCTGGATAATTTTTTATTTTCAGTAGAAGATGTCTTGCTTTTGCTCATGCTGGTCTGGAAGTCGTGAGCTCAAGAGATCTTCCAATCTCTGCCTCCCAGATTTCTAGGATTAGAGGTGTGAGCTGCCATCCTCCCCCCCCCCACACACGCACACTTTTTACAGGTTTTTTATGTACTACACTCTTAGATCCTTAACTCCAGTGCCGGTGGAGGAGCTCAGGAAATTTCACCCCCAAATATGACTCATTGCTATAAAGAGTATTTTGAATTAAAGGCCCTTCAGGACTCTTGGAGAGGGTGTTTCTCTCTGTCTGTATAACCAGATGGACTCATGGAAAGAACATCAAACTTTCCTTCCTTTCTCTATTATGTGACTATACTGCAGGAAAGAAAATCAAGAATGTAACTCGACCTTTCCTAAATCCTTATAAACATAACACCTGTCTTTCAGGTTAATTCATAACTGAATCTGTTTACCTCCCTCTATTCATTTTCTCAGATATCTAATCCTTATCCCTAGCAACCATTCAGGCCTCTAAATAGAATTAGCTATGTTCTTCATCTCCCTTTCCCTTCTGAAAAGAGTATATAAAAATATATGGATCCCATTGAGATATGGAGTCTCCTCATGAGCATAGTAAATAAAACTCTTTATTTTATCAGTCTGCCTTAATTATGAGTTGATCTTTGTGGGAACTTTCAGGGAGAAAGGGGATATTTCCCTTTACCCCCACATATCATTTTCTTACAATTAATTAAATGTTTTCAAACATGAGTATCTTATGGATAATTCATATGAAGAATATTATGATTTTTATCTAACCATTGCTAAAATTTTCTTCCATGACATTGAATTTACTCATTCATTTATTCTTTTATGAACTTAAAGTAATTTTATAGGCATTTATTATGTGCGAACAGCTGGGCACAGAACAAGAACACGTATATTTTTTACTTTCCTCAAACTTTCTGTTTAAAAACATAGTCAAATCACCATAAAAGAAAAATTATTTTAAAATGTATAAAATAAGACATCAAGAGGCCATTTGATAGGACAACTCAACCAGTGCAAATTAGGGACAACTTCTTGGGAAAAAAGATGTGTGATACATACAGAATGCAAATGTGTATATGGTCCTGTTATTGGTGATGGTGGTGGTGATGATTAAGATGATGACAATGATACTGTTACTTGAGGAAGAGGGATTGGTTTGTTCAAAGGTTATATATCTAGAGATGATAGTATGGCGTATTCAAATGAAAGATGAATCAGTCTGGTTAGAAAACAAACTGCTAAAGGGGGATCATGTCAGGAAATGGGTTGGGGACATGATCCACACTAACTTGTCTGAGATTCATTTTCCTCCTTAAATTAAGGGAGAATATTGGGAGAGCTATTCTACCACTTCCTTTCCCATATCCTCTCCATCTAGACTGTGTTACCAAGATAATGAACTCATGATGAGCTTTTGGGATCTTCTAGCTTTCTTCACCTACAATAAGCACCTCGCTGTTTCCTCATGAAATCTTTCTTCATTAGTAACATGAAGCTTCATTAACTGGTCTCTTTTTCTTCAATTCCTCCTGTTTTTCATACCTCCAAATAGTGGAGTCTCATTTTTAAATATCACAAAAAAAAAAAAGAACACAAATGCTAATTCTATCATTGCATAACCTTAGCCAAAATTTTCCATTACTTCAAAATCTTGCAAATTCTATACAAGAATTCAGGGCATTTTACAATATTGCATTGATCTTCAAGCACAGTAGCTAAACACACGTGCAGTAGATGAATGAATAAGTTATATCCAACTATATCTTCTCTCTCTTCCTTTCTCATTATCCATTGCCATTAGTTCTCAAATTATGAAGCCTGAAAAGTGTTGTAACATTCATATATGCAAGACCTTTATCTTCTAATTTTTATACATATCATCAGGTTTAGGCCAAAAATATGTATATTTTTTAAGAAAAAATTCTTCATTTTCTAGCTAAAATTTGAGAACTAATGTTC
Organism: Loris lydekkerianus; assembly: GCA_963574355.1. NCBI lineage: Eukaryota > Metazoa > Chordata > Mammalia > Primates > Lorisidae > Loris > Loris lydekkerianus. The sequence continues at coordinate 3,195 of CAUYPK010018666.1, forward strand.
TAAATGTGTGGGTTAACAAGCCCTTTTTCTTTCTGAATGAGAACATGACCTTTGGTTAATATTTTTTTGCTACTCCAGAGATTTGAAAAAGATAGATTCTCAAGTGCGTTAACCCTAACAACCCCTGACTATTAATTTGTGTCTGGAATTGCATTTCTATGTATGAATGATAAAAATTTGATATGGAACTATCACTTTGCAATTTTATAAGTAGGAGATTCTTGTAATTGTAACGTCCTATGGTAAAACCCTAGCAGCTTTCCTATGGAGTAGTTAACACATTTTTGACCCACAATTTTACACAGAAATTATCCATGTAACTGGGTAACTTGTGACCAGTCAGCGATGTGTTAATAGACACTGGCTTATGCTGGAGATGAGGCTTCTACAGTAGGCTGAATCACACACCTGAAAGATATAAATTTTCTTCCATTACCTGAGCTTTCACCTGGTGCAGTTAAGGGAAGCAGTCTACAAGGGCATAGTGATTACCTGGCATGCTGTCGTTTCTAGCTTAAACTCTTCTGAGTTGCTGGAATCAGCAAAATTCTGTAGAAGTCTTGTAAATCTTAATACGTATTTGAAGCTAAGAAGAGCCCCTGGTAGGTATCGTCTTTGACATTAATATTTATGCTCCCTCGAAGTCTGTGTAATTTCAGGTCTCATATCTCTTCTCCCACTGTCTCTTCCTTTTGGAAATAGCTCCCTACCCTTATCTAGCAGATAAACTACAATACATCCTTCAAGGCTCATCTTAAATGCTTCTTTAATTTTTTAGTTCTTCCTGGAGGAAGAATAAATTGTCGTCTTCTCTGTGCTTGCATGGCGCCATGTTCACATTCTTATACTGGTACTTACTATCTGCTGTTGTAGATAGCATTGAAAGTGACTGTCTCTACTCTCCAGGGCACAGTGTGACTTTGCACTTTGCATATCCAGTGTACCTCACGGTTCCAGAAGCTGAAGAAATGATGAGCCATTTGTTAATCTTCACTAAACTGACAAAGTCTTGTGATTAAGTTAAAATTATACTACTTCTTAAAGATTTGGGCAATAGCTATTTTCTTAAGTGATTCTTTTGCTAAAAATACTTCATGTGCCACACCTATGGGATTTAGCATCTGTATTTTAATGATTCATATTAAATTTTTGTATGGTTGTGTTATTATCATGGCTGTCATTAAAGAAATTATCATGGGCCTAATTTTGTCCTCACAGAACATTGCACCCTTGAGAGAAGGAGGCATATCTTAATCCCTACATGGTTTAAAATGCCAAAATTGAAAAGTGAATGAAAAGGGTTTGCAATGCAAAGTTTGTTAAAATAAAATTAAGGTACAGTTTTAGAATTTAGTGATTTAGATTATGGTTGGATAGGAATCTGCTTATGTATGTTTGTAAAATGGGTCTGACTTTGCTAACTCTGTTTGCAAAACATGTTTGACTCTGTTCTATAATGATTATTTCCACATAAGTAGCAGTGGGTAGTTAACAAACCATTTTTACATTCATTTTGTCATTTGATGCAGGTTATAGTATTTTATATACATGGATAAGGTGTGAATTAAAGAAAAGAGTGGTAATTTAGAGCCATACAGAACTATTGAACTCTGTCTCTAGCGCTTGGACAAGCCACGTAAAGCCCCTCATGCAGTTTATATACATTTTATGTGCAGTAAGCATGTCAAAGATTGTTAGTATTGATTAAATTGGAAATTTGTGTTAGTTATTATTTTGTTTATAAAATAACAAAATTAGGCTAGTTAAAATTATATTTATATGAACCAAAAAGGAAAAGTAACTGTAAGTTACTGCTGAACATAAGAATATTTGAGTCCCTATGGGTTAAACAATGCTGTTATTCTGAACACCATCAAGTTTTAACAAATTGGATGTAATTACACCTTTATCTGAAAATTTTAAGAGATTCTAAGTAAATAAAATAACAGTATCATTTTGTGAGGTAATAATCTTGGAAGAAAGTACAAGGTGAAATATAGAACTATTTTTCTATTGAGAAAAATGAAATCTTATGCTGTAGGAAGACCCAACTGCCAGTTATGGTAAAAACTGTTACTTATAATGAATTTTTGAGATGTAGCTTGTCCTTAGAATTTCCCCTTTTCCCATTAGCTGAAAATGGAAGTCATATATTCCTACTTTGTACACACTTCTCTTACAAACTGAATTTGACTAGAAAATTAGAGTATCGTGTCAACAAAGAATGAGTGATTAGGTGGCTCAGATGGTAGATGTCAATTCTGTCTTCTATGTTCAAATCACCACAAACAAATGCCCATTAGCTTCAATTTCAAAGTCTGGTGTAAATAATAAATAATTAGAGAAAATACCTAACTTGATTGGGTGTTATGGGTAGATAATAAACTATTGTAATTCCTAGTTTTCCAGTACCCTGTCCCTGAATAATCTGTAACTCAGGAAGATAAGCTTGCAAAGTAAGCAGTCACAGAGAGAGTGGGAGAAGAGAAAGAGGGAGATAGGGTACGGAAGAGAAAGAAAGAGGGAGAGAGAGAATGCTGGAGGTGTTTAATATTCCTACATAATGGCCTCGAAATTGCTCACTGCCTTGTTTTGAATATCCCCACCAAACTCTTGCTGGAACCTTAATTACCAGCACAGCAATGTTGGGAGGGGGAAAATTTAAGAGGTGGTACCTAAAGGGAGGCCTTTGGGTCATGCAGGTGTCTTGTTGCTATTCTCTCCCCAGTGAGTGAGCTCTCCTGGGAATAGATTAGTTTTTGTGAGAGGAGGTTATTATGAATCAAGGACCTCCCTTCCTACATAGTTGTTTCCCCTTTGACCTCCAGCTATGTTATGACACAGGAGGAGGCCTTTGTCATAAGATGATCAAATTCAGGGAACTTTCTTATTGGACTTTTCAGTCTTCAGAATCCTGGGTCTTTTGGTAGTTAACAAACTACCCAGCTTTAGGTATTCTGTTATAGCAACCCCAAAACAAACCATGACACTCATGCAATAGTAACTTTCTCCTCACACTCTTTCCCCCCACTGACAGCCAGTGTGTTCACTTGCTTTGTCTCTGTTACTGCCGTGATTATTCATATGCCTCCTTCTTTAGTGAAATTGTCATTATTCTAGGTCTATATATTTATTTGCTTAATTATAAATTTAAATAAATTATCTCACACACACACACACACACACACACACACCAGTGAGTATTCAACAGTTTAACAAATCTAATGAGACAGGTAGAAAGGAGATGATTTTAGCATAAATTGCATCCACTATCTTAAACAACTATGCTAGTTCCATAATCGATACATTCACAACTAACTAATGCAAAAAGTATCAACTCTTTCTTATCTCCCTTTGTAGGTTTCTCTGAAGATTTGTTTATTTTCATTGTTTAGTTTTCTATTTGTGTTTTAATTAAAAATTTCCCTTTGTGGTTCTCCAGCACTGCAGAAGGTAAACTCTTTGGGTAGCCTTCCAACTGAGAAGCACACAATAGCTTTTATAAACACTGAACTAATCAATTGGGGTTTAGGGTTCTCATTTTAATTTACATAGCCAGTTGCTCAGATCTGAAGGAATCTAGAGATTAAAGTTTGATTAAATGTATTAAACAACTATGTTAGATGTTCCTCCAGCTCTTTAGTGTTTAAAAAAATGCACTTCACAAAATGGTAAAGAAGCAATGTTAATGAGTGTCTTATCTATTGCTTGCATTAATTACAGTGATTCTCCTTTCCATTTTAACTTCAAAGTGCTTTGTATCAATAATGATTAATTGGAAAGCCATTGTAATCCTTCTTGACAGAGACCTGGAAAGGAGATTTGATTTTAGATTTACCTCTTCATTGGAATTCAAGCCAACCATTTAGGTGTCACAATAAAACTTGTTGCTTTGGATAATTATGTCCAGTTTTTGCACTGTCTTGTACATACACTCACAATATAATAAATAAGCCATATTTTCAACATTTGAACTGAGTTTCACAAGAAAAAAAAAAAAACATAAGGAAAGGAAAAAAAACTTTCAACATGCTTCAGAACTCATAAATATTGATAGCAAAACAACCCTCAATGATACTTTATTCTGTGACATTTCCAAGTCTTTAAAAAATATTGCATAGAAAACTAATATCAGAGTCTTTAAAAAATATTGCATAGAAAACTAATGGATGAATGTTAGTGTGCATAAATATTTTCTCACTAATGTGAATATTTGGTTCAGTTCCCATTTTGCTACTGAAAAGTTTTGATAAAACCAGTGCTTGCCTTTCTGTCATAAATGCACAAGTTTTTGGTTTGCTTAATTTTTGTTTTTGTTTTTATTGTTGTTTTTATGCTTTCTCCCATGGATGAAAATATTTAAGTATAAACACTAAGTAAAGGTATTAGACATTTAAAATTGCTATATATGACCTTGGAAGGATGGCTCTTGCCTATAGTACTCAGGAGTTGACAGAGTCCTTGAGCCTATGAGTTCAAGGCTACAGTCATTTATGATCAGGTGACTGCACTCTAGTCTGGGCTACAGGGCAAAATATTTATCTCTAAAAATAAATAAAATAAATAAATAAAATTTCTGCAGATGTTGAAAAAGTTTGGTCTAAAAATTATATGCCTTTTTAGATTTCCATTGTGAGTTTATGAGACTATAATTTGTCCCACACAGTTGCTACTCCTGAATATTAGTAATATTTCTCCTTTAAAAGGTTTTGAAAAGTCATTCCAGCAAACTGTTATTATAATGCATTTCTTTAATTACTGTTGAGGTTGAATCTTTCAAATGTATATTCACTTTTTTTATTTCCTTGTCACAAAATAGACTCTTTGTATAAATATTTTCAATTCTTATATATTTATTAATGACCTTTGATTTTTGTAATCTGTCTTTTAAAATTAAATTAGTTTTTAGGCTAAGGTTATATATATATGTTAAACATATACAGGATGTCCATAAAGTTCGTGTGCAATTTAAAATAACCATCTATAAAGACATATTTTATTATTAATTCATATGAGATTACATATGATTAGGTTATGTTATTTGAGTTTACAAGGTAAATTCTGAGTTATAATTGTGATCTTCACCCAGGAAGTGTGTCTTGTACCTATACATTATATCTCTTAGGTGGTAACTTACCAACCCTTCTCTTATAGATATTTAAAATATTCCCAGATGATTCTTGTGTATACTAACATTTCCTAGCCAATGTCTACATCACTTTGTTTTCTATACAATAAAATATGATCTATTTCATCAGCCATTTAAGCCCCTCTATGATATGACTTACTCCCCTTAGGTTATAGCTTTCTATTTTGTTAACTTCTTTTTTAATTTTTATTTATTTATTTATTTTTGAGACAGAGTCTCACTTTGTCATCCTTGGTAGAGTGTCGTGTTGTCATAGCTCACAGCAACCTCAAACTCTTGGGCTCATGCGATTCTCTTGTCTCAGCCTCCCAAGTAGCTGAAACTACAGGCTCTTACCACAATGCCCAGCTATTTTTAGAGATGAGGTCTTTCTCTGGCTCAGGCTGGACTCAAGTTTGTAAGCCCAGTACAAGGTATATAGAATATATATTTATATATAATCCACCTGCCTTGGCCTCCAAGAGTGCTAGGATTATAGGTATGATCCACTGCAACCAGCCATCTATTTTGTTAACTTTTTATTTATTTTTTTTTATTAAATCATAACTGTGTACAATTATGTGTACAATGTGCTGATTTGATATACAGTGTGGAATTCTTTCATCAAACTGATTAACATAACTATCACCTAATTTACTTATTTGTTGTGGTAAGACATTTATACTCTACTCTTAGTAGTAATATTGAATACTGGACAAGTGTTTTCCCCCACAAAACTCAATCCAGGAGATAAGGTCTAAGTAAATATGGGGTAGGCCTTGGGACAATATTGATTTCACTTTTTGTGTGTACTACAAAAGAGAACCCAGGCTCATGCAGAAGGCAGGCTCTGATCCGAGGGCTTTGTCAGAATCCCAAATTTACAAAACAAAAAGTTGTCTCTACATGGTGAAATTGATCTGGAATTTCCTTATTTTATAAATGTATTAAAAGATACTATCTGTAATTTAGAGGGGTATGGTAGAACCTATAAATTGACCACTCAAGTGACTGTAACAAACTGGTTAACATATGAAAGTTGTCAACATAAGGAGCATCCAGAGAGTACATGGGATGCATGTCCAGTCTATGAAAATCAGGTCCAAATAGGGAGAGATGCTGTCAATGTAGAATCATGGTCAACTATGGAGGTTCTACTGGATTAAATATTTTCTATTTAAAAGATTGTTAGATTTGAAAGATTGTTAGATTAGATATTTAAAAGATTATTAGAGTAGATATTTAAAAGATTAAAAAATAACTTCAAGAAAGATAAATATAAAATAGGCATTAAATTTAAAATGTATAATTGTTCACATACAAAACAATTTTCTCTCCCATTTTAATCTATTCTGCCTTATTTTCTAGGAAAGCAAAGCAAATTGTCAACTTTGCATTTAAACTAGAAGATTCCAACTTACATATGTGAATTGATATGATCAAGGAACTATGGAAAACATAGGTAAGAATGGTGGATTTTTTTTAAGTCTTGATGCAGTGCTCATCTTATTAAAACTTGCTGAAATGTGGGAGAAATTTTGTTCTTTTGAAATTAGCCTCAACATCAAGGTTCAGAACTTTAATATGTTATTTTTTTCTAATTTATCACAACATCTCTCAGTTACTGGGAGAATATTCAGTTATATTATTTTCAACAGAGTAGATCAGCTTTTTCTTGGCATTCCAGTTTCAGTGTGTCCAGAAAAGAGATCTAACTATATGTTGCTATACAGATATATTACTAAATAGAGACTGTAGATGATACATTGCTTGAAGCAGAAGTGAGAAGCCACAGCTGGTTACTGGGAGGTGAGATTTATGATGACAATAGCACCAGAAGGAAAGTAACAAAGTGGACACCTGAGCAGTAAACTGAGTTCTGATTGGGTCAGGAGCATGTCAAGGTCTCATGGTCATTAAGTGGCAGAGCTCAAAGCCACTGTGTGTGACTAATATGATCAGATCCGTTCAGTAGTTTCATGATGTGTGGAGGCTTGGATGGGCAGATGAGATGCCTACATGAAAGTGAGAATACATTTTTAATTAATAATCTATAATATTCTCAATGTCATTAGACATAAAAAAGACCCAGCAACACATGGGGAAAAGATATGTGAGTACAAAAAGTATTTTTCCCTTTTATAGAAATTATTTAAAAAGAAAAATAAATAAAATGTTGCAGCAAGTTTTGTATAAGTTATTGCATTTGTTTTTTGAATGTTCTTACCTCAGGGAAGAGGTAAACTTATATAGATGATGCAAACAGAGCAGAGCTCTTTTCCTTAGAGAATTTGAACAGAATGACTTGTGTAGTAAAAGGGAAAGTCTAGCGTTCACAATTCATCTTTTATCCTGGTACTCTTGAATCCTTCTAGTCTTTACAAAAATTCTTCACTATCACAACTCCTGGGACTCAGTTTTCCTGAATAGTAAAATAGAAAGGTTCATTCAGCTATCTCTAAGATCATAAGCTCAAGTTTACGCTAGACTCTTCCCTTGTCAAATGGAGCCCAGGACTATATGAACCTCTTTAAAAAATATCTTTACTTTGAGATGCCATGACTTCAGCTCTGGCTTGAAAATATTTCTCTTACAATGTATTATAATCACATTCAGTAGTTGTTTTAAGAATTCTTCTTTGCATGCCCACTGCTCTGTGTTCTTCATTTTTCTCTGCACCTAATTTGATGGGGAACTAAGGCCAGGAATATGGAGAAATTCATCCTCCAGCCATTGCATTAATTGGTGTCTGGGAGTAAGGTAATCTATCTAATGAGACTGAATCAAGTGATCAGTGCAAAATGCTCATCTTCAAATACATTTTATCTAATCATTTGAGCTGCCTTGAAAATTGGCATAATTATACAGTCTAAGCCTCTAGGATATGGTAATTCTTGATTCAGATATTTCATTTCACAGGAGAGGGAGTTAGAAGGCAAGGTTTGATGTGAGTGACTTCAGTACCTATTGACTGTAACAGAGTATACTTTTCAAACACACATGAAAGAAATGTAAATTATTAAATTACCACAAGTGATTCTTAACAAGTGATTCCACCCTAACATCAACGACAATAAAGCTTTCTTTGTTCTTAAAAAAAATCCTCATAATCAAAGGACTATGAATATTCAGAAGAAAAATGGGTTTAGAAAATTTATAGTGCATATACAATGAGAGGGAAGAAATGAGATTTTAATTCACTGAGTCACATCATAACCATTCCAGATTCTGTGGTCTGGCACTTCTTCTTCACTCCAGAGGAATCATTGTGAATTTTGGCAAGAAAATTGCTATATAATTACTGAGAGATAAAAACTAAAATAACATGTATGTATGTGTGTGTATGTGTGTGAACACATGTGCATACTTCCACACATTTTAGACATTTGGATATAAGAATAAGCAAAAATGAGAGGTAGAGTAGTTTTTATGAAACTTATTTCCAGATAGTAAACCAAGATGTATGTGACTGTATAAATTCTGTGAAAACAAGTTATCTTTCTTTCAAAAGTGAAAATCATTACCGACTACCTACTGTGTTCCAGCAATTGCGTAATGCCATAAAAAGCTATAAAGCTGACTAGGCCAATGTATCTGTCCAAGGGGACAGAAAAATCAAGTAGAAGGTAAAAATATGTAGAAAGATCAATTTAATAAACTATAAGAGAATTTGTGATGTTTTTCCCATCCAGGCTTTTTAACATACCGTATATACTCGAGTATAAGCTGAGTTTTTATGCTAAAAATTTGTGCTGAAAAACCCGAACTCGGCTTATACTCGGGTCATACAGGTTATTTGATTCGGTGCGCTTAGCTTAACAGGTAATCAAGCTAAATCACAAAGGTTAAAATCCTTCAAAACTGGATTCCTCCTCCTCGTCATCTGTATGTCCAA
>CAUYPK010018667.1:0-23533 GCA_963574355.1 Loris lydekkerianus
ATAATTTCTATTCCTTTAAATTTACTGAGGTTAGACTTGTGACCTAAGATGTGGTCGATTTTGGAGTAAGTTCCATGGGCTGATGAGAAGTATGTGTATTCAGTTTTGTTGGGATGAAATGTTCTGTAGATGTCTGCTAAATCCAAATGTTGGATGGTTAGGTTTAAATAAAAAATTTCTTTGCTCAGCTTATTATTGGAGGATCTATCCAACATTGCCAAAGGAGTGTTGAAATCTTGGACTATTATGGAGCTGGAGGAAATCAATTTCCTCATGTCTGTTAGAGTTTGTCTTATAAATTGAGGTGCATTCTGGTTGGGTGCCTAAATATTAATAATTGAAATGTCTTCATATTGAGTATTACCCTTAAAAAATATGAAGTGACCATTCTTATCCTTCCTTACTTTTGTTGGTTTAAAGCCTTTTATGTCTACAAGTAGAATTGCAAAACCTGCTTTTTTATGATTACCATTTGCCTGAAATATGGATGACCATCCTTTCACTCTGAGTTTATATTTATTTTTAAGGTAAGATGTGACTCTTGTATGCAGCAAATATCTGGCCTGAGTTATTGTATCCAGTCACCTAACCTGTGCCTATGTAGAGGTCAGTTTAAGCCATTCACATTAATGAAGAATATTAATAAGTCTGATAAAATTTTGGGTATCGAGTTTTTTGAAACCCCCATGGATAATTTTAATTCTTTCATTACTGTGGAAATTGGAGTTTGATTAAAAGTTTCTGAGTGATTTTACTTTTGTGGTAGAGGATTGGGCTGGTCATTATGGAGGATAGGACTGAGAATATCCTTACAAGCTGGTTTGGTTATGGCAAATTTCTTCAACATATGAATGTCATTAAAGTATTTAATTTCTCCATCATAAATTAAACTCAGTTTAGCTGGATACAGGATCCGGCGTTGAAAGTTATTTTGGTTTAGGAGATTAAAAGTAGATGACCACCCTCTTCTGGCTTGAAACGTTTCCACAGAGAGATCTGCAGTCATTCTAATATTCCTTCCTTTGTAGGTAATGGATTTCTTACATCTGGCTGCTTTCAGACTTTTCTCTTTCATATTTACTTTAGTGAAGCTAATTATGATATGCCTGGTGGATGTCTTATTCAGATTGTGTCATGCTGGGGTTCTGAAACTGTCTGATATCTGAATTTCAGCATTTCTTGGCATGTCCTGAAAATTGTCTTTCATCATTTCATGGAGAAGGGCCTCTGTGCCTTGCGAGGCCACTTCATCATTTTCAGGGATTCCAATGAGGCAGATAGTAGCCTTCTTCGAATTATCCCAGAGCTCTCTGAGAGGATGATTCATTTTTGCTCTTCATTTCTTTTCCTCTTTGATGTTTTAGGTGCATTCAAAGGCTTTGTCTTCAATGTCAGAAATTCTTTCTTCAGCTTGCTGCACTTTGTTACTGAGGGATTCTACTGTATTTTTCAGATCTTAAGGGCCACAAATTCTTGCTTCAGTGAGTCAAATTCTTTGGTGGTTTTGTCTTTAAATTTGTTAAATTCTTGAGACAACTTTTGAATTTCTCCTCGAATTTCTAATTCTGACTTTTGAATTGCTCCTCGAATTTCTAATTCCAAGTTTTCCTCCATTCTATTAATCTTGCTTGCAATCCAAATTCTGAATTTGATTTCTGACATCTTGACCAGCTGTTTATGAATGGGATCTTCAGTTACATCTTTCATATCTTTCCTTGGGGGGGTTGATCTATTCTGGTTATTCATGTTACCAGAGTTTTTTCATTGATTCTGCCCCATGATTGTTTTACACCATTTGATTTTTCCCCTGGAGCTTTGTTGAGGACCTGTACAGTGCTATGGCCTGAGAAACTGGGGACATGTTTGGTGTGGTGGGGCTAAGTAGTTCTGTCTTGTTTTTCGCTGGTCTCTGTTCGACCCTAGTGAAACAGTTACTCTGGATTGAAGTCTCAGCTGTGGAGAAATACCAGCTATTAAGTAACCCCGCCCCCATAGGCAACAATTGGAAAAAGAAAATCAAACCTTCCTTCAACCACACACCCTGGGCACCACTTGAATAGTCCTTGGGCGATTGGCTCAGTTCAAAATGTCCAAATCAATTGTCTCAGTCAACACCTGTCTCTGGTGGGAGAGTTTAAAAGGTCTCTGGCAACTGGATCACAGGGGTCTGGTGACATCTCAGATATGGCTTGCTCCAGTGCTTTGTGGAGTCAGGAGGACCCACCCAGCAAATAGATTAGTCAGGGAAGTTTGATGCCTCCTTCCCCACCTTACACCTCTGTCACACCCAGTCACTGATAGCCCCGCTGGGCTGTGACCCTGTTGCCTCTAGTGAACAGATACTCCAGGTGTTTGAACCTGCCTGAATCACAAGGAAATCTATTTTTTCTTTGCCAGGCTGCTGTGCTCTGCCTCTACTAAGCAGGGGGAGGTGAGGCCTGACAACCTTGGGGGCTTGATGGAGGCTGGGGGGTGTTTCTTCAGTTCCAGCCCCTCCCCTGATTGATGTTACTGACAGAACAGAACAGAACAACTTTATGGGAATTTGTTTCTGACCCTGCTAAATTCCCATGCAAAAGAGAAGCTGTTTTGAGTTCCCAGAGCCTGCACCTCAGGCTCTGTCTTTGCTCCTGCAGGTTTGTATTCAGTTAACTGTCAGTTCTAGCCTCTTGCCTTCCTTCCTCAGGCTGACAATCCCCTGAGGGCCTGGTGGGTCTTAGGCTCAGTAATGTGGTCCTCTGGGTCAGCCCCACCCTGGGAACTTCCTGGCTCTGTGCATGCCATTTTAGTCCCAGAGCTCCACCCAGGCCAATACCACCTCAGGCAAACCCTTTACTCATGGGGCCTGCATTTCCCTCCCAGATTTGTTCCATAGTGCTTACCACCTGAGAAGATGCCCAACCTACTCTAGTTGCCCAGGGAGACAGGGGGTGTGGCTTTGGAATATCCGGGAGTGAGCCCTATTGTTGCCAAAAACAGCTGCTGCTCTGCACCTTGGGGTACCACCACTCTGATGTGGTTCCCTCTCAGCCAATCATCCTCTCCTCACTCCCGTGCCACAGAATCAGCAGTGACCAGCTGCAGTCTAGGCCCTGTCCACATCCCTTAAGAAATCACCTAAGAATCTGGACTCCTGGGGAACAGACCTCTAGACCTTAGAGTGAGAGTGGAGGGAAGTGCTGGGAGCTCAGAATTATAGGTAGAGAATGTATATACAGTTCTATACAGTTTTATGCCTGGCAGGAGAATGCCGTGGCACCCTAGCAGGGGAGGTAGATCCAGTTTTTAGAGGGTTTCTCCTGTGGAGTTTAGTGGGAGGACCTTTGAACTCTGCTTGTTTGTTTGTGGGGCACTCCAAGCCGTTCTCATGGAGGAAGGGACTCCCATCTGTGTGGTGATGGAATTTGTACCTTTTGTTTGTATCCTTGGAGTCACAGCTTGCCTCAGCGGGGTTGATGTGCGTTCTTCAAGCTTCTCTCTTGGTGCAGCTCTAATCCACCAAGTTACTTGCTAAATTTCTATCCTTTAACTCTCCTTCTAGATGGAAGCCTCTGTGGAAAGCTGGCTTTAGTCAACCATCTTGTCTCTGCTCTCAGAAAATATTATTAAATAGGACATTTAAAAACACCAACCATAATGCAATCAATGATGAAAATGGACTAAATGAAATGGACTTCATTGAAATAAAGATCTCTTATTCATCAAGACACTTTTGGGACACTGAAAATCAGTTCCCAGCATGGAGAACCTATCTTTTATACATATATCCTACAATGACTTATACCTAAAATTTATAAAGAACCTCTACCTGTTAATAAGAAAAAGATAGCCAACTCAAGAGGAAAACAAAATGAGAAAAAGATTATAATGACAATTCATACATGATCATATACAAATGCCAATAGGTATTTGAAAAAACACTCAATATTGTTATTGCCAAAGGAATTCAAACCCACAATGAAATACCACCACAACACCCACAAATAGCTTAAATGAATAAAGAATGTTCAAACCAAGCACTCACAGATGGTGGACGAGTGGAGTTTTCATGCACCATTGATTTGGTGGGAGTGTCATTTGGTAAAATCATTTTGGAAAATCACTTGGCAGAATCTCCAATAGATTAAAAAAAAAATACACATACTCACTTATCTACTGGAACAATTTTTGGTTATATACTCTACAAAACTGCATACATATGCTTAACCAGATGTTGTGTAAACAAGTTTAGAGTAGCATTATTTGTAATAGCCTCAAACAGAAAGCAACTCAAAATGACTAGAGTCAAATGGATAAATATATTTGGTGCCATCTTACAACTGGTTACTATTCAACAATGAGGGTGAACACATGAAGTGCTACACAAATAGAGTGAATAAATCTCGCAAATACAACATTGAGCAAAGGAGATATATATGAAAGCCTGCAAAACAGTATTATTCTGCTTGTTTAAAGGTAAAAATAGGCAAAACAAATCCATGAAACAAAAAGTAAGCATAGTGATTACCCTGGCAGTATTGTCACTGAGGGGAAGGCATTAAGACTGCTTTTGACATGTAGATCGTGTTTTCTTTCTTCTCAAACGAGGTGGTAGTTATATAGGTATTTAATTTGGCAATACTAAGATTTGAGCTACTTTCTATATATATGTTAAATTTCAATCCTAAATGTGTTAAAAATTGTATCCAATTATTTGCCACTAATGCACTGAAGCATATTTTTTTTTTTTTTTTTTTTTTTTTTGCTAATTTCAGTAATCAAAAAGTGGAAAGAGTGTTTCTTGAGAGCAAGTAATAACAGACAAGTGTAGAAATGAGGTCTCTTAGTGAATCCATTTGAGGCAGTGGACAGAGCTAATTGCTTCTTGGAGCCTTGGGAACCATAAAGGCTATTGAAAAGGCTTCAATTAATGTGGCAGTAGTCCCACTGACAATGTGATTGGAGAACCAGTGGGGAGACATCAGAGACAGCACTCAAGTTGTCTTCCAGATGCCAGTTTCCCCAGACATTTACAGGAAGCCAAGAGGGGGAGGGAAAGGAGCCATTTTCTTTGCCTAGAAAGCTGTCCCAGTGGGAAATCTTAGCACAGGGACTTCCATGCCCTTCATTGGTGACAATAAACAAACTTGTCCTGACATGCTTGCTTTGCCACTGGGAAGTGTGCCCCAAACACTTTTATTTGTAACAGATTCAGACAGAGAGAAAGCTGAGGGTCACTTCATCAGCTGCATAGGAGCAGCCACCTTGCTTGAGAACATGGCAGCAATTTAGTGGATGCACAGAAACAAAAATGTAATTACTACTGCTAGAATTTGTCCTGACACGTGGTTAACACTCCCATTCTTGTGCAAAGTGACAGAGGAGAATGTTTCTTGCTCCAGATAAGGGAAACTGGCCAATGTTTTAGAAAACCCAAAATACTTAGAGGCTGCAGCACTGAGGCAGGCAGGCTTGAGTCTGGGTGAGTGTGTTTATCACTTTGCTTTCTCATCCTAACAGGTAGATCTCATCTTTTTTTTTTTTTTTTTTCTTTGAAGGGAGGAAACAGCCTGGTGAATTAGGATAAATTAATAGATTGAAACAAAATGAAACAAAAACCTGGATTTGACGCTCCAAATTAACATATTGCTCCTTAATTTGAATCCTAATATTTTCAACTACAACATGGCAAAAGTAATTACAGAAGAATGAACTTATCTCATAATGCTTGTGATACAAAAGGGATAGTAAATATGAAAGCATCTTTAAACTGCAAATTATTAAAACATTGTTAATAGCATATAAAACCAGCTTTCTTAGTTTATACCTACTGAAGATATGACTACTCATTTTGTCTTGGGTACTAGACATCTATAACTGCTCTATACTTCAAAGAAAAAAACATTCTAATAAATTTTTAGTATTACTTGAGAACAGTTTCCTTAAATTCTTCACATCACTTTTTATGGCGTCTAGTATGTAAGTAATGCTTAGTAGATAATAGTAAAAATTTGTTGAATGGAAGTATAAACTAAAATATAAAGCATCTTTTTTTACTAGATAGTAGTTTATTAGACTATGATATTGAAAAAAAGCTAGAATATTGAAATCAAACATTTACTTTGCAAGACAGTTCTATGAGAAATTAGCTTCCTGGAATATATTTTATTCATTTCTATATTTTAATTCATTGATTGAGTTTTTGTAAAGATTCTCTGTATTTATTTTCAAGCTACTGTTTTCTAAAGAATAGAAAAAGCAAAAAAAATTCCTTTCTGAAGGAGGTTAACACGTGATGAAAAAATAATATTTTTCATACTCAACTAGTACGAGGAATTTGATGAATTTTAAAATTACAGTAATGCCATTTTATTTTGTGGTAAGATAGTTGTAGCAATGATCCCCTCTTACAACTTTCCTGTGTTGCTCTACCTCAGTCATCATTATAAGGGACAAATGCTAGCCAGCTAACTAAAAGGTTAAAATCTGAAGCCCAGAAACAAACAAAAAAAAATACCATTTTCATATAGGGACAGAACTGTCAGTATTATTAAATTCAAATGCATTAGGAGTTCACAGAAAGGTGAGATCATGAATAGCACAATTAAGGAAAAAAAAAAAAAAAACATTGCTCAAATCTTAGAATAAAAATCGCTTTTCAGGATAGTCTTCCTTGACCGATCATCACATGTGCTCACGGCACATAGTATCGGTAATTTGGAGCAGTGGTTTATATTTTATTTGTGTTAATCTGATTATTTAATTGTCATTAACAAGCTCTCTGGAGGCAGAGCCCATGTCTACTTTTTTTCTTAGAATTGTAACCCTAGCACCTAGCACTTTGCATGATATATAGTAGACATGCACTATTTTACTTGTAGATTGATTGCCTAAATGTGTTAATGGAGGAAAAAAAACTAAAGTGGACAAGATGAACAATTTTAGCAACTGCAAATCAGGTTTAATGATCATTTGTCACAATATCCTGAATTCATGTGCACGCAGAGCAGTGAAATTAAATATCTCTTTGGGAATCTTTATCCAAAGAAACAGTGAAAGTGATATCTTTTTGACTAAGTTCTTTTTAGGAGTAGATCAATCAATATTCAGTGACTTTGGTCCTTATCCAAAACATAACTACAGAATCATTAAAGGAAAAGACTTTCAGGTCAAATGTTGAGTCACATGATTGATTTTATGGTGGAGTCTCAACAGCAACTGGAGACCTCTGCTTTAGCTGATGACAAGTGACACTCTCTGGGGCTGATTCAGTTTTACACTCTTACTGCCAGAAGCATGGGCTCCCTGGGGATGTGGTTGTTTATGATCTGAGCAGGCAATGGTTCTCAAACATTTGTGCATCAGAATCACCTGCTGGCCTGTTAAATGCAAATGGCTTGTTTTCACCTCCAGAGGCTCTAATTCAGGAGGACTGAAAGGAGAGACCAAGAATTGCCATTTCTAATAAGCTCCCTTGTGATGCTGGCGTTACTGGTCTGGGAAGCACTGTTCTTAAGGAAGCCTTCATTCTTTGAACTCCAAAGTGTTTATTTCTGAATAGCTCACTTTAAAAAAGTGAATCATTGTTCTTTTATCCCAATTTTTGAATGTTTATCTTAATATGTCACATGTACTTTTACCTTGAATGTTCAAGTTCAGTAGATATTAGTATGAGTCTATTACATGGTAGCATCATATTAGGAGCTTAAAATTTATCAATTAATGAAGCAAACTAAAAAGAAAATTTCATACCCTCCTAGAGATTATATGTGGCATTTGTCTTTAGAAACACTAAAACCGTATTTCGTGCTTAATTTGAAAGGCTTTCCCAGGACATATTTTTTGTTGTTTGCTTTTAGTTATAGCAATCTTATTCTGCACAATTACTTTGTTGTCAACTCTTAAGTTTATTAGGAAGACACATATTGTGATTAAATAAATATATATTTTATCATAAAAACAATCTCATTGCAGGCTAAGACATATACATTTGTTCAACATTTCTTTGAATTATCCTCAAATACCCTATTTTTATCTATATTCAGCAATGCCAGAGATAACCGTCATAGGTTCTCTCTACCTCATATAAAAATGTTACCCCAAACTGAAATACTTCAGGTCTCTCTTGATGTTTATTAATAAACATATTTAAAAAAAAAAGACATGAACCAACATGGGGAAATACATAGCTAGAAATTTTGCAATCTGCTTTATTGAAAATAATGATTAAATATAATATTAGTTGCTGCATTTGTTTCCAAAGTGGGTAAAGCTGGTGAGTTCAAGGAAAGGATCTTGATATTTTGGTTTGCACACATTTTACTATTTTTATCCTCACACATACATACACGAATCCTTGTACCTCTGCATATATGTTTAATCTGTAGGTTATTACGGTAAGTCCATTATAAAAGATGACTAACATGTTTTTAGAAATGCTGATTAACCAGATGACTTTTTTAAAAAAAAGTTGCAAGCTGTTTGTTTAGTAAAGCAGGATGCACTCATTTATAGTATAGAAGAAGCATAATTTTGCAATATCATACAAAATGTCTATAATATGTTATGTTAAGTGATTGATGTAGGAAATAGGATAAGAAAGCTAGGTGGTAAATTATCAGAATCAAAAAGTAAACTGTGCTGAGGACAAGAAGGCCTTTCTTTACACACTTTACTCAGGACTTTGAACTGTAGCATTAGAAACGGACAACCTTAGTATCTATCTCTGTTTGGCCATTAAATAACCAAGTGGGCACTTCCCAGGGCCTCTCACATTTTCAATTTCCTTATCTGTAAAGTTGACCTGTTAAATGCAAATTGCTTGTGTCCATGTCCAGAGGTTCTGATTCAGTAAGTTTCACAGATGGACCAAGTATTACCATTTCTAATAAGTGCCTACGTGATGATGGGAGATGTTGCTCGTTAACACTGCACTTACGGAAGCCTTATTCTTGGAACTCCAAAGTATATATTTCTGAATAGCTCACTTCACAACTAATCAGTTTAAAAGAACTGCTTTGAGTTAAATTAAGTAAAAAATTTTAGGCCAAAACTATCACATAGTTAAGTATGTATTAATAATAAATGTTACCTGGACGGATATTGAGTCACAGCAATGACAGGTACTACTTCTATTGACACAGTGAGAAAATAGGGAAATGAACAGGAGGCAGAAACAGAGCACACTGAAATATTTCCTATCAGTGCTTTCTTCAGGGTGTAGAGAACCAATAGTATATGGAGACGCTCTAAGAAACGGCATTTCTGTATCAAACACATCTAGGAAACATTTCATTGTATACTTTCTTCCTGATGCAGATTTGTATACTGATATCCTAAAAACTTCTTTTCAAACATTTCCCAATCCAAAATATAGATCACATGCAATGTCAATTTTTGCATACTCTATAGAACCTCTATAAAAAACACATTGGGAAATGTGGGTAACAACATAATTTTACTGGGCTTTTGTGCTGGTTGTAGGAAAACAAAAACAAGTTATTAGTCAAAGGAGATTAGAGCAGAGCTCACAGCAAGTGCACCAGCAGAAGGACCATCCTGAGGGGGTACGCATTACATCAGAGCTACTTTTCTTTGATTTAAACAGCAATGGCAGTTTAAAAAAGAAGTGGAAACTAAAGAACAGACAATTTTATAAGCAATGGCATGTGTCTGATATGGTGGGAAATAACAGTGTCAGCAAATTCCACATGGGTAATTGGTTGTCATTGTGCCTATTCCCAGCAAATTGGGCCTTTTGCTCCTAATTTAAACACCCATTTTTGCCTAATTATGTTGTGTATTTACATCTCACATTATCTTTGTTAACACGTGGAAATCCAGCTGGTGACCTAGCAGGAAGTCCCTTGAAGCCATAACTCTTAATTACCTTCCCTGGAGCCAGAATTGTCTGAATTGAGAGGTAGTCAAAACTGGTTAAAGGAAAGATGCTGGAACAACACACAGATGGACAAGCCTCGGTGTTTTTGCTCCATAAGTTCTCGCTTGGTATTTGTTAGTAGTCAGTCCCAGAGGCTTCAGACTCGTGAGCTCTACTCTTAACTCTTCACTAGCTTGCACATCTTTGACAAGTGGCTCCACCTTTCTGTGCCTCGATTTGTTAAAATTAAAGTTGAGAAATAATATTTAAACTGTAGGAACTGAGAGAAGTGCAATGTGAGAATATGTTGAAACCTGTACAATCTAGGGCATACTCACTGAAGAATGGCTTTAATAATCGTTTATTACTGTGATCTCCTTGTGTGCCTTGAGAAGTGACTAAGTATTTGTTGCCGCCAAATTGAGAATTGGGGTGTATAATGAACCATACTCACTAAGAATGAGCAAACCCTTAATTTCTGTCCTTATGTGAATGATTTGTCAAATTAACACTTTCTATCCTTAGTAAAAATGCCAGTGTGTCAGCTTTTTGTTTCATATTTCATGTTGATAATATTAAATTTCTTTCCGATGTGCCAATTGTATTCTTAAGAAATGTTTGTACAATGCTTCAGCGATTTTACATACTATTAAATAAAGCATGGGAATGGAAAGAAACATTATCAGAAACACAATCATCGATTTCATGATTATCAAAAATTAATAAACTTAAAAAATGAAATGAAAGCACCTGAAGATGCTTAGTAAATCAAAAGAATTAAGACTCAGAAATATGCATATATTATGATGGAATTGAAATGACGTAAGTATAGGCAGAAACTAAATATTATGTCCCATCTTACATAATGGAAGAAAGAGCTGAAATGTCATATAATAGCTACAGTTTGTTCACTTCATTCTGTTGGCCAAGCATTGCACTAATGATTACCTACATTGTGTATTCACATCTCGGGGAAACTATAGAATACGTATTATCTCTAATTTGAAGATGAGAAAACTGTGGGGAAACAAAAGTGGAAATTGTCTTAACTCAGCACTTTTTACCCTGTTTTTCTTTGTATGCATCAACATGCATTCAGAGTATGCATCAACAGGCCCAACACCATTTTGGGGTTTAGGTGGAGCTAGTTATGACTCCCTATTTCCCTAGACTTTTTTCACGGATGAGCATTGGTCTACAATAGGCTGAGTCATTCCTAGGAATTTGTCCAGCTTGAGTTGGTGGGTAATGATTTTCCTTCCATTTCCAATTGCAAATTTTATGTTTGTGCATATGAAGTTCATTTTGTATTCTTTCTGCCTTTAGAAAGCCCATAGAGAGAATTTGCTGATAAGAGAGACAAGAGAAAATTGAAATTGAGAATCTCTTAGTTTGTATCATTCCTAAATTTAGCATATCTGTCTTTTTTATGTTATTGTTATGTCACCTTTTTTTTTTCTTTTTAAGATCATTAAAGTTGGGTTTATACAACTTGCATTAGAAGAGTTCTTCCTATTTAAATCAAGAAGGTTAAGCATACTACCCTAAATGTACATCTAATGGTTGTATAGACAGGAATTAAACCAAACTCAGTCAACATAAAGGCCCATTCCTTACCCTCTGGAAGTATGATCATAATTTGTCAGATAAAAATATTCAACAATCATTTTATAGTTTAGTTATTTATT
Organism: Loris lydekkerianus; assembly: GCA_963574355.1. Classification (NCBI taxonomy): domain Eukaryota; kingdom Metazoa; phylum Chordata; class Mammalia; order Primates; family Lorisidae; genus Loris; species Loris lydekkerianus. The sequence goes on from CAUYPK010018667.1 coordinate 11,548, forward strand.
TTCTTGATGCTGAGTTGAGTTCCTTATAAATTTTATATATTGACTCCTTATCAGATGTATAGTTTATAAATATTTTCTCCCAATCTTTTGGGTGTTTCTTCACTCTGTTATTTATTTCTTTTTCTGGACAAAACCTTTTTTTAATACAACATAATTCCATTTGACTATTTTGCTTGCCTAGGTTTTGGGTCAAATCCAAAAAACTCATTTTCTAGACCAATGTTGTATTGGTATCCCCCCAAAATTCTTCTGATAATTTGGAGATTCAGATATTATGATTAAGTATTTAATTCACTTTGAGTTGATTTTTGTATATGGTGTGAGATAAGAGTTCCATTCAATTTTTATGCATGTAGATATCCAGTTTTTCCAATATCATTCATTAAAGAAATTGTCCTTTCTCCCCTTATGTGTTCTTGGTACCTTTGTCAAAAATTAATTGTTATAAATGCATAGATATATTGTGGGTTGTCTATTCTGTTCCCTTGGTCTATGGGTCTGTTTTTATGTTAGTGCCATATTGTTTTTATTACTATAGTTTTGTAAGAAAACAAATAATTCAACTAAATAATGGGCAAAGGACCTGAATGGCTATTTCTCAAAAGGAGACATGCAAATGGCCAAAAGACACATAAATAAATGCTCAATATTAGTAATCATTAGGGAAATATATATAAAAACTACAAGGAGATATCACTTATACCTATATGAATGGCTACTATCAAAAAGACAAAAGATAACAAGTGTTGGCATGGCTGTAGAGAAGATATAACCTGTATTGGTGGTGACAGAAATTAGTACATTTGTTATGGAAACTGTATGGAGGTTTCTCATAAAACTAAAAATAGAACTACCAAACTACCACATGCTTCAGTATATGAATTCCACATCTGGGTATACATCCAAAAGATCTGAAATCAGTACGTTAAAGACAGAGAGATGTGAATTTCCCTGCTCATTGTAGCATTATTTATAGAAGCCAACACATGGAATCAACCTAGTGTCTATAAATGGATGAAGAAATAAAGAAAACATGATACATATATACAATAGAATATCATTTGGCCTTCTAAAAGAAGGAAATTCTGTCATTTGCAACAATATGACCCAACCTTGGTGACAGTAGACTAAGTGAAATAAGCCAGATGTGGACAAACACCATATGATCTCAATTCTATGTGGAATCAAAAGCAATCAAACTCAAAGAAGCAAAAAGTAGAATAGAGTTTACCAGAGGCTGGAGGGTAAGTGGAAAATGGAGAGATGTTGGTCAAAGGGTAGAAAGTTGTAGTTAAGATAAATAAGTTGTTTGTGATCTATTCCACAGGGTGGTGACTGTTAATAATAATGCATTATGTATTTCAAAATTGCTGAGAATACATTTCAAATGTTCTCACCATAAAAATCTGGTAAGTATTTGAGATGATAGATGTATTCATTAAGTTGATTTAATCATTCCACATTGTATACGTGTATCACAGCATCAATATTACACTGCACCCCACAAATATACACAAGTATAATTTGTTGCTTAGCAATAAGATACATTTTAAAAATATCTTTCACTCCTATGAGCAAGATGACTATCTTTTAAAAATTCTTGGACACTTTTCTAATGCCCTAAAATGTAAAATGTAGCCCCAAATTCTCAATGTCATAACTACTTTCACATTAAAGACTTTTAATCCAATTAAAATCAATTTTCATAGCAAATGATAGAATCAATAGTCTGATCAAGCAGCTTTTCTTAACCAGATCATCAGTTGTGATGATAAAACGTAGACACGATCCTATGCTGTTAAATTCAGTTTTCAGGAATTCCAGTGCTAGATGGCTAGCATTCCTGAGCACGTGTAACAACAGGAGCTGAGCAGTGGTCATGGGGACATTCCTCGTAGCTGCTAAGAGTAAATATGCCAAAAACTCAGCCTAGAAGTTAGTGATGATGATGATGATGATGATGATGCACTAATGAACCTTGATAGCTTTTACTCCTTTGATTTCATCAAGAACATCTTTTCTATATTGGAGTGGCACTAAGCTGTGTATATTTCTGTATAGATAGAGAAGTTTTCCTCGTATTTTGGTTTTGAATACCTATTTATATTACTAAGTCTGGTAATTCACATGAACGATGGATCCCAATCCATACAAGATCCTCAAATGAAAGTCGTTTGGAAAGTAACCATTTTCTAAGTTGCCGACAAGCAGAAGCAGTCTGCAGCAGGTGGAGCCAATGTTTTCCCTAGGGGTAGATGCTCTGACTACCCACACCATCTCAGAAGACCCACTGATGCCAGAGTATTTCAAGGGGTACTCGTATACATTGTCCAACATGAGCTAGTATTTCACTTTAACTGCAGCTCTGGGAAACACAAATGGAGATGTTGGGTTGGAAATATACGAGGTGTATTGAACAGGGGGTGTTTTGATTTTGAATGTCGAGGATCTCAAGAAAATATGTACTTCTGTGAAACTGTTTCCGTATGTTTCCTGACCCATAGATTTTACTACAGGAGACATGGTGTTCTCTTGGTTAGTGCCTTCATCATAAATACTTGATAAAGGAGACTTAAGTCCATTCTGGCCCTTTCCCACTGTAAAAAGGTCAAAGAAAATATATTTTGTTTCATTCTGGGATGAATCAATTTTTTTTCTTTTTTTATAATGCAAAAAGGTGACCCACTCATATAACACCTCTGCTTGTATCTATGCCTAGAAAGGAAGAGAAATATAGTTTCTATGCTTAAGGTCTCTTTTTTTTTCCATAAGAGATAATACTAATTTTTTTTCATCTAGTGTAAGGGAGTTATGGAAATAGTAACATTTTATTCCTTTGTATTATTCATTTATCTCATATTTTGGACAACAAAAGAAAAATATCATTTATCAATTGTGTCAAATAGAATTTTATCTAAATGTTTTCTTTAGGGCTATTAAAAGTTTTTCTTCTGCATTTAAATATGGTAATTTTTTCCCCTCAATTTTCTATTAAAAATAGTCATTCAGTGACTATCCCATATATTGTTTAACTGTAGGTTAAATTTTTAGCAGTGAGTTGCTGATTTTTAAAATTAGTTACTTAACTTTCTCACTTGCCTTTGAATATTTTGAAAGGAAATATTTATAGACACATAAAAACTATAAATGTTTGTGTAATTTAACCAGTTATATTAAGACAATTTAGCATTTATTTTTGCTTACAAAGGCTTATCCTAATAAATGATTATTAAAGAAAAAGATCTATTCTTCTTCATTTTTACTTTCATTTTTGTATGTAAAATTTTAATACATATACAATTGATTTCTGCTTAAGAAAGACTGGATAGAGAGAAAGTTTTAATTTTTCTCCAAGTGGTTAGCCTGTTTCATTCTGTAGAGAATGGAGGTGCTAAATTAAGGAAAGTTTTTAAGCACACTAAGCATAAGTTATCCAATCAATAAAATCACTGCGTTGCCTCTTGCATAAGTAACATGAAATAATCAACGTGAAACAACCAGTCACCACAAACAACTATTTGACATTTTAAAAATCTGAATCTACTTTTTTAAGTTGACAAGATTTTTGTATTACATGTGCAAATTAAATTCCTAGGATGGAAATGTGTTTTGGCAAAAGCTATATATTTTTTTCTTGAAGCAAGAAATTTGCCATACACAAATTTTTACAGTTCTCTCTTAAAAGATGATTTTCTGTGCAAGATTTTCTAACATATTTATTGATAACATATTATTGATAGTCATTAGAATACTAAGATGATGCTATTGACCCAGGTGTTGGGCATGAACTTTGAATTTGATGAAAAAGGATTTTCTTTGAGCTATTCTCCATGTGCCCCACACCTTGCCATTTAAAAGCCAGAACACGGTAGAAGTTGAAAGCATTTTAGTTGATTGAATTCACATGGCTGGGCTTGGCCATTCAATCCTGGACTATAACAAAGAAAATTGCTAAATAATCTTCTTTGTGATATAGTCCAGCATACTGAGACCAGATACCAGGTCTCAATTTTTATTACAGCTATACTTTAATTAATAATATCGAATCTGCAGTAGATAATTATGAGTTTTGTTCAACTAGATGTGTATATTAGGTTATACTAGATATGTATATTAGGTTATATTAAAGATGTTGAAATGCAGCAGCTTTAGTGTTATTCACGATCCTTAGATGCATCTAGTCCTGATTGGCAAAGAAAAGCATTCTTTGCAAGGTCTTAAGGGAATCAGGGAGAGAAATTCTACAGAACTGAGCACGCAGCCAGCCCGTAGGGACATATGTCGCCTGTAATGAGTATTGTGCCAGTGCACAGTAGTGAAGGGCATAAAACATGATGAAAAAGGAACAGGAAAGAGAAAGACTCCATTTCCATAGGGACACATAAATAGAGTGATAATATTCTAAGAGCAGTTATATAACTTTTTGTCAAAAGCCATTTTTAAAGTGGAAGATGAAAGTTGAATTTTGTTAAAAAATGAAGGTTCTGTTCCCTATCAGTTAGTTCTTAAAATAAATGACAGATTAAAAGCTAGACATCTCTAACTTAAAATAGGAAATAGGAACATTAGGATAATAAACTAAGTGGGATTTGGAAACAATGATTTGGCCTAACATGAAACTGGAAGATGGGTTTGCCATCGTCTGAACGTTGTACCTCACCCAAAACTCGTGTTAGAACACGACCCTCGAATATGACAGAGTGATGAGGTGGGCCTTTTGAGCTATATTCTCAAAAATAGATTGACATCATTATAAAAAGCCAAGAAAGCTTCCCCCCTGTCTCTTGCTCTCTTTCTGCCTTTTGCCATGTGAAAATGTAGTAACAAGGCACCATCAAATACATTTTATTTTGAGATAGAATCTCATTCTGTTGCAGGCTAGAGTGCAGTGAAATCAGTTGAGCTTACAGCAACCTCAAACTCCTGGGTTCAAGTGATCCTTCTGCTTTAGCCTCCCAAGTAGCTGGGACTATAGGTGCCCACCACAACATCTGGTTAATTGTTTGAATTTTAGTGGTGATGGGGTCTTGCTCTTGCTCAGGCTGGTCTTGAACTCTTGAGTTCAAATGATCCTCTTGACTAGACATCCCAAAAAGCTAGGATTAAGAATTATAGGTGTGAGCCACCATGCTCAACCACTTTTTGCTATTTATAAATGGCCCAGTCTCAGGCCATACTGTTATAGCAGCATGAATAGACTAAGCCTATAGACTTAGAATAGACTTAAGAATGTTATGGACTGAATTGTGTCCCTCCAAAATTTAAATGTTGAAGTCCTAATCTCTAATACCTTACAATGTGCCTGTACATGTATTTGGAAATAGGGTAGTTAAAGGGAAAATTGGCTGTGTGTAGTGGCTTGTGCCTATAGTCCCAGTACCTTGGGAAGCTAAGGAGTGATGATCTCTATACTGTTATCCCAGTACTTGGAAGCTAAGGAATGATAATCTCTTGAGGCCAGATGTTTGAGACCAGCCTGGAAAACATATAAAAATATAATTTTTTAATTTTTTATATTCAAAAAATATTTTTAAATTATATTTTATTTTTTATAAATTTCATGATTTATAAAATTATATTTTATTTTTTATATTCAAAAAATAAAAATATTGGCCAGACATAGTGACATATGCCTATAGTTCTTCTACTCAAGAGGCTGAGGTGGAATGATCTCTTGAGTCCAGGAATTTGAGGCTGAAGTGAGGTATACTATACTTCAGCCTTAGCACCAGAGTGAGATACTATCTTAAAGAAAAAAAAGGGAAAAAAAAGTAATGTGGATGACTATTATTCCAATGTGACTGGTTACCTTCCAAGAGGAGGTTAGGACACAGGCCATGTGAAGATAGAAAAGAGATAGCTATCTATATGACAAGCTGAGAAGACTCAAGAGAAATCAACCATACCAGCACTTAAACTTGGACTAGCATCCTCCAAAACCATGCGAAAATACAGTTTTTGATATTCAAGTGACCCAGTCCCTAGTACTTTGCTATGGAAACCCTAGCATTGATACAAAGGGATTCATGCATTTTTTTTTTCAAAGCATTTATTTTTCCATTCAGCGTAATATGCCCTTTCTTAAATTCAGTTTTCCTAAGGGAGTTCTGCAAAGGTAAATTCTTTTTCTTCAATTTATTATCACAGTAAGTTTTATCCCCATTTTTGAGTCTATCAGCTCTGTTATCATAGTTTTGCATATTTTACTTGCTTCTTATGAGAACTCTACGATTTATGTATTATTAATTCACAAATATATGAGAAAAATGAGGCTAAGACAGCTTAAGTAACTTTCCATGTTCCCACAGTTTTTAAGTCAATGAGCCAAATACTGAAACTAGATATTCCCATTCCACTATATTTCTTTAATTGCTATGCTGTGTCTGTCCTTTGCAAATAATTGTCAATGAGTGGCTCAAATGGTAGACTGTCAAAGGAACTACTATTATAAAAAATAAGATAAGATTAGTTGATTAAGATTGGTTGTTGGGGCTCAGAAAACACACCCAACTATGGCACTTTGCCATGCTGAGTGCTCAGAATTAAAGGAAAAGAGGAAAATTAAGGGAAAATTAAAGACGCCTGAGAAATAAGTCTCAGAACCATGACCTCTGACCTTTCTCTCCCCTTCTATCTCTCTGATCCTCTTTCTTTCCCAAAGCACTGGAAGGGACTCTTTCTATAATTTCCTTATGTAAGGACACTTTTGTCCAAAAGAAATGCAACTGTCTTAAGATTCCTCTCTAGGAATCTCATCAAATGCACAGGAAAGATTAACCACCAGAGAGGAGAAGAAATTGGTTGTTGTCACCAAGCCCCAAGACAGAGTGCTCATCTGTTTATCAGGAAAGCTCTCAGAGATTTCTTAGGAAACTTTATGTGGATAACAAGACAACTTTTGTTCACAATGAAGTTCCGTCACTTACCTTCCTGTCTCATCCCCCGCAGCTCAGAGGAATTTTGTCCCAAACCATTGCTCTTTGGGCTCATTCATTTGCTTGGGGAACACTTACTCCTACACACCCATCTTCCCTTCCCCTAAGGGGATATAAACATCTGGACTTCACTGGGTTATCAGTTAAACATTCTGTGGTTTGCTCCTGCCTATGTAAGGTAAATACATTTCCATATTGTCAGTCATTTCAGTAAATTGGTGGCAAAGAGGGCAGAAGGGAACATGTTTCTGCTCTTACAAAGTGTTCAGGGTTGTCTCCTTTCATACTTAAAATTGAATTGATTGATGATAAACAAGGAAAGAATAGAAAATTAGGACAAAAGGCTTCTTAAGGAAAGCAGTTCTTTTTAGGAAGTTAATAACATAATTTACTTAATAAATCTTTATTGAGCACTTCTGTTTGGAACACTGTACTAAGAGCTGGAAGATAAGATTAGTTTTTAATTCACCGAGTTTAGAGTTTGATGGGAAAAAATAGAAAAATTAAAACATCAGTTTTTAAATTATCCATGCTCTGAGTGCACAGAATGATGTGGGAACTTAAATATGGCTTATGGTACAGACTTTGAGAAAAGCCTTTTAGATTGAAGGAAGAAAGATGAGACAAAGGGAATAAACATGAGATAGATGGTTTTTTGGAGATCAGAAATAAGTAGAAAATATGAATAGGAATTTCTGGTTACGCCTCAATTCTGGGCAGGTTTTTAATTTCCATAGAAGAAATGATGCATGTATGTTCTCAGTTATTGGGATGCAAGTCCTTCCTTCCTTCTTACTATTGTCAGTTATGATATCTATTATTTTCTTTCAACACATATATATATATAATCCTAATATATATTATCATATATATATATATATTTTTCCCTGAATATTATTCCTCAAAATTCTTCTGAGCTCTGGGGATATACATACATATATATATATATATATATATATTTTTTTTTTTTTTTTTTTTTGAAGTCTGAAATCAGAGTTGGTAAGTTGGGTCCTACTGGATTTTGAGGGAGAATCTGTTCATTCCTTGTCTCCTAGCTTCTCACCATTGCTAATAATTTTTGGCATCTATTTATTTTGCAGATGCATCATTCCAACATCTGCCTTGGTCTTCATAAGGTATTCTTTCCAATGTTTCTTTTTCTCTTCCATCAGGATGTTAGTGATACAGGATTGGAGCCCACTGTAATAACCTCATTTTAATTTGATTACATCTTCAGCGACCCTATTTAGAAATAAGGTCACATTTATAGGTACCCATATCTTTTTGGGAGACAAAATTCACCCCATAATATATACCTTTAAGAAAGTATCTTCTTTGGAATCCATGATGCATGTATCAGTAATTTACAGGGAAAATAATTTGGTGCATAATAACCATAACGCTCATTAACATACAATAATAAACTTTTTATTGTCTCTCCCGTACAGTGTAGTGGAAAGGCCTTTGATTTCTGCCCGTTTGTTTGTTTGGGGGGGCTCTTGAGCCAGTCTCATGGGGGAGGGGTGGAATCCCGTCTGCTTGGTGATGGATTTTGTACCTTTTGTTTGCATCCTTGTTGTCGCAGCTCACCTCAGTGGGGTTGATGTGCATTCTTCAACCTTCTCTCTTGGTGCAGCTCAAATCCATGTTACTTGCTAAATTTTTATCCCTTAACTCTCCTTCTGGACGGGAGCCTCTGTGGAAAGCTGGCTTTAGTCCGCCATCTTGTCTCGCCCCTCCAATTAATTTTCTATAGTGTGCTAGGATTGTTATTTTCCTTCTCCTCTGACTATTCTGTTTGCTGTTTTGAAAGTTTCTCTTTTCTTTTTTCATTCCCACACATAAGCCCCCATAAAGAACATATTTCAATTACCCTGTAGTTTTCTCTCTTCACTGAGATGATTTACTTATATTAGATATTTTCCTCTTTTCAGAACTATTTAACTTACTTTGGTTGTAGGATGCCAAACATAACACCCTGGATGCCCAAAAATGAATGTATTCTCTCTCCTCAGCTCTGTTTACACGGACTTCCCTCATAACTCTCCATTCACACCACTACGATGACCATTTCTTGTCCAGAATAGAACTTTTACAGTTATTTTTAGATAGAGTAAAGGTTCTTTTTGAAAAATTTTTCAGATTTATCTTTTTTTCTCCATTCTTAACATGAGAAAGAAGCTCATACTTTAACACCCGAACTATTTATTTTTCAATCTATTACACATACTTTCACGAGACTAGCTTAGCTCAAATGCATAACATTATTTTCATTTTGACACATCATCTTCAAAGTAGGAAAAACAAAATGACTTCACATTTCTCACTTTAATACTTGACCCCTCTGCCTATTTACCAGCTTGGTCAATCCCACCTTTTCAATTTAATTTGTCAGTGTTTTCCTGTAAGAATTAGAGCTTCCTAAGGGTAGGACTTTGTCTCTATTACATTGCTAGTGAGTAGCACAGTATTTTGCCTAGCAAGGTAGAGAGGGCAATATATATATTTTGAACATAATCAGGATTACACATTCCCTTGTTATTTGATGAAAATCTTTCCTCTCATTTCTGTCTTTGGCTTTTGCCAACATGAGCCTGGAGTGCCACTTTTTTCCATTTGTAAAATATCCCTCAAAGGGACACAGAACAGAAAAAGAATGTCCCATTTCTCAGCATGCTCATAATTTGTGGGGAGAAAGTCATATAAATAAGTGACTGTAAGAAAACATAGTGATTGCAAGGACAGAAATGTTTACTAAAAATGATGGAAATATAGAAAAAGATACATAATTTGTTGCATGACCAGAGACGCAAACAAACAGCATCTTTGCAGTGAGTGTAAACTTGCTCTTGTAATTATTAAGTCAAGAAACAGACTTCAGGAGATGGGATGGCATGTAGTGAAGATCTTTATTTAGGGGTTTGATTTTATACCTTTCTAGTCACATACACACTTAATCTATTATCTATTACCTTAATTTACCTATCTGAAATCAACTAAAAAGGAAATATCCTGTTACTACATCAACACAATCACTTTTGCAGTAAACATCTTCTTCTAAATACTGACTTATCTCTGGGCAGGTGTGTAAACAAAATCATAGAGAAGAAAGTAGCTACAGGGGAACAGAGTTAATAGAAGAGTATCTTCAAGCATTCACTCAGTTTACTCAGTATGTAGTAACGACTGTGTCTTTTCCTCAGGGCAGAGCACCTATAGACCTCTGACAATATGTTGTTAACATACGTCAACCCTCTGGCCCATATCTCTGAGAAAGGGAGGCATACCCTTTGATCTCAGGCTTCATGGGGTGTACAGCTTCAGAGAAATGGCTTATGGAATTAACACCAGGGAAGCCAACTCTGCATGTATCCCAGGGGGGCCCAGGTCCCTTAAGCCTCTGGAAGAAAAGCAAGTCATTTTAAACTCACACAGTTCATTTTGTGTGCTTGATGTAGAATATGTTTATTTCTAAATATTATCCTACATAATTCAGCATAGAAAGAAAAAAATAAAACTGTTTTCTGGAGGAAAGAGATAGAATAGAATTCTTCAGAGAATGAAGAAAGCCCCCACAGATGGAGTGGGCTGTGACAGACACAACAACATAGCTGAAGAGTTCAAGTCACTAATGGTTAAGATTCAAAGTGATGGCGAGTGAGCAGGCATAAGCCATATCCTGGGGGTTGGGTGAGGGTGGGGGTTCCTCAGGCCATGTAAAGGCACTTGAATTTGTTAAGTTTGGTAAATTGCTTAAAGGCACTTTTAGGCAGAAGAATAAGGAGTTCGTAAGTCTCAGGCCCCAGTAACTACATGACAATTACAACTTGCAAATTTTGTATTTTGTTCTATCGATCTTCCTTTTAAACATAGTAGGCAATCTAAGAAAATTTGCTCTGTTAATGTATTTGTGGCTTAGTGGTTGACTCAATGGGCCTTGTTCTCTTTTACTAGGTGTTTTCAAATGGCGATCTTCCACACACACACATACACAAAAAAAAGTAGTGAAAGTTGTGCAACAAAAAGTAAGCTTTTCTAGTAATATGGCAGAAATGAGAAAAAAATATATCCTGACAAATGCTAACTTTTTGATCTCATTCAAATTCTAGTGATGCAGACCTTGCAAGCTAAGTGAATAAAAATTGATAAGGCCATTTGGAGTACTTAGAAAATGAAAGTGCCTCCTGATAAAATTATTTTCAAAACCATTGATTTTAAAAAATAACTGTAAATAAATGAATATGCTTTTGACTAAGAATAGCCAAGTAGATAAAATAGGTTTTTCTACCTTGGAAGAAATAAGAGTAATTTTACTTTTAATCTTTTATTATTATTATTATTATTTTGAGTCTGTAAAAATATGAGGAAAAGGAATTTGAAGTTAGCATGAAGTACAGGCCTAGGAATTAGAAAGTGGAAGCACAATTTTTAGAAAAAGCGTAGATTTATTAGAAAAGCTACATTAATTTTCACGTTTTTATATGAAGTGTTATTGCCTAACTATTCCATTATGTTTTTTTTTTTTTTTAAATTAAATCATAGCTGCGTACATTGATATGATAATGGGGCATCATACACTAGCTTCACAGACCATTTGACACATTTTCATCACAATACTTAACATTGCCTTCCTGGCATTTTCCCAGTTACTGTGCCAAGACATTTACATTCCTAATTTACGAAGTTTCACATATACCCTTGTAAGATGGCCCGCAGGTGTAATTCCACCAGTACCCCTCCCTCCACTGACCTCCTCCCTCCCTCCCTTCCCTTTCCCCCTTCCCCCTATTCTTAGGTTATAACTGGGTTATAGCTTTCATGTGAAAGCCCTAAATTAGTTTCATAGTAGGGCTGAGTACATTGGGTACTTGTTCTTCCATTCTTGAGATACTTTACTAAGAATATGTTTCAGCTCCATCCATGTAAACATGAAAGAGGTAAAGTCTCCATCTTTCTTTAAGGCTGCATAATATTCCATGGTGTACATATACCACAATTTATTAATCCATTCGTGGATCGATGGGCACTTGGGCTTTTTCCATGACTTAGCA
>CAUYPK010018671.1:0-10430 GCA_963574355.1 Loris lydekkerianus
TTGGGGATCAGGGTGATGTTTGCTTCATAGAATGTGTTGGGTAGTCTTCCTTCTTTTTCTACATTTGGAACAGGTTGAGTAATGTAGATACTAGTTCCTCTTTAAAGGTTTGGTAGAATTCTGACGTGAAGCCATCTGGTCTCAGGCTTTTCTTTTTAGGAAGATTTTGTATGGTTGATACTATTTCAGAACTTGATATGGGCCTATTCAACATTTCCACTTGATTCTGGCTAAGTCCTGGAAGGTGGCGTGCTTCCAAGTATTGGTCCATTTCCTTCAGATTTTCATATTTTTGAGAATAAAGTTTCTCATAATAAGGATTTTTTGAATTTCTGAGGAGTCTGGTGTTACTTTGTCTTTGTCATTTCTGATTGATGAGATTAGAGATTTTACTCTTTTTTTCCTGGTTAGGTTAGCCAAAGTTTATCTATTTTATTGACCTTTTCAGAAAACCAACATTTTGATTTATTGATCAGTTGTATAATTCTTTTGTTTTCAATTTCATTTAATTCTGCTCTAATTTTGGTTATTTCTTTTCTTCTACTGGGTTTCGGGTTGGAATGTTCTTCCTTTTCCAGTTGCTTGAGAATTCCCATTAAGTTGTTAACTTCCTCTCTTTCCGGTCTCTTGAGGAAGGTTTGCAATGCTATAAATTTCCCTCTTACGACTGCCTGGGCATAGACTTTCTTGTAGTCATAGGTAATCTTTTATATTTCTGTAAAATCTGTTATTTCTTTGTCATTTCTCACTGAGAATATTAGAGATTTTACCTTTCTATATCTAATTAATCTGGCCAAATGTTTTTTGCTTTTATTTATTTTTTCAAGGAACAAATCTTTTCTTTTATTAATTTTCTGAATGATTCTTTTGTTTTCAAATTATTTAATTTCTGATCAAATTTTGGTTATTTCTTTTCTTCTGCTAGGTTTGAGATTAGATTGTTCTTCCTTTTCCATTTCCTTAAGATGATTCATTAGTTTGTTGATGTGCTCTATTTCTGGTTTTTGGATATAGGCATCTAATGTGATCAATTTTCCTCTTAAATGTAGTTTTGCAGTATGCCACAGATTTTGGTAAGTTGTAGCTTTATTGTTCTTATGTTTGAGGAATTTAACAATTTCATCCTTTAGCTCTTCCTTGATCCAACTGTCATGGAGCATAAGGTTGCTTGATTTCTATGCCTTTATGTAGGGATGAATGAAGATGAGTTCTAGCTTTATTTCCTTATGGTCTGAGAAGATATAAGGTATAATTTTAGTGATTTTAATTTTGTTGAGATTTGATTTGTATCCTAGGATATGATCTATTTTGGAATATGTTCCAAGGGCTGAGAAGAAGACTGTATATTCCTTAGCTTTGAGCTGATGTGTTCTGTATTTATGTATTAAGCGCATTTGTTCTAGGGTAACATTTAAGTCCCTTGTATCTTTGTTTACTTTCTGTTTAGAGGATCTGTCTGGTTCTGTTAAAGTCCACAGCCAATATGGTGTTATGGGATATCATATTGGTCAGACCAATCATGGCTGTTTCATAAATCTAGGAGCATTTAATTTGGGTGCATAAATATTTAGAACTGAAATGTCCTCTTGTTTTGTTCCTTTGACCAGTATGAAGTGACTATCTTGCCTTTCTTAACTTTAGTTGCTTTAAATTTAAAAATAAGATTAAAATCCCTCCTATCTTCTTATTTCCATTTGCCTAAAATACTGTTTTCCATCCCTTTACCCTGAGTCTTGATTTGTACTTCAAGGTTAGGTGTGTTTCCTGGAGACAGCATATGGATGACTAATGCTTTTTTATTCAATCATCCAGCCCATGCCTCTTCAATGCGGAATTCAAGCCATTAACATTTATTGAGAGAATTGGTAAGTGTGGTGGAGTTCTTATCTTATTTTGTGAAACTCCGTAACTCAGTTTTATCCTTTACGCCATTGTGGAAGCTAGATTTTGTCCTTTAGTTTATGGGTGTTTACTTTGCTAGTGTCCATTGTGATGGTCACCATGAAGAACAGGTCTAAAAATTTCCTGTAGAGCTGATTTTTATGTGGCGAATTTCCTCAATGTTTGCTTATCTGTAAAATATTTGATTTCTCCATCAGTTTTGAAGCTTCATTTAGCAGGATACATAATTCTGGGCTAAAAATTGTTTTGTTTATGATGGTTAAAGTTAGATGACCATTCTCTTCTGGCTTGGAAAAATTCAGCTGAAAAATCTGCTGTCATGCCAAGATCTGTCTCTGTAAGTCAGTTTATGCTTATTCCTGGTTGTTTGCAGATTTTTCTCTATTGTCTTAACTTTGGACAGGTTCATTACTATGTCTTGAGATTCTCTGTTTGTGTTGAGGTGACCTGGGGTTCAATATCTCTCTAAAAGGAGTGTTTCAGAATCTTCAGTGAAACTTGGTAAGTATTCCTTTATAATATCCTCCAGTAGTATTTCCATTCTTTTGGGTCATTTTTCTCCTCCTTCAAGGATACCTATAATTCATATTTTTGTATTCTCTGTGAAATACCAGGATTTTCTAATCAATTGTTATGCTTTTGCTCTCTTTTTTTTTGCCTCTTTAAATTCCTGCATTAGCTTAAGACCTTTATCCTCTAGCTCTGAGATTATATCTTCTCCATAGCTTAATGTGTTGATACTTCCTACTGCATCATAAAGTTCTCTGATTGACTCCTTCAATTCCTTAATATCTGATGTATTCTATGTAATGTCATCATAGCTTTTCTTCATTCTTTCTTTTATCAGTGTTTGGATTTCCTTTTGGTTATTTTCCACTTTCCCTAATGCCCTTCATTATATTTACAATCCATGCTTTAACTTGCTTTCTGTCAGTTTCATAATTTCTTTATAGATGGGATCCTCCTGTGTTAGCCACCATTAACCTTTGGGGAGGCTTTTCATGTTGCTAAAAATTTTCTGTTGGTTCCTCCTTCTGTGTGTTTTCTTCTTTTTCACTTCCTTCTCTTACATTTTCCTCTCCCTTCCTCCTTCTCTTTATCTTGTCTCTGTGCTTAGGCCTTGAAGTGGGTTTTTGGTGTAAGGCCAAAAGGAAGAGAAGAATAAAAGAGCCAGAAGAGAGGAAAGAAAGGAAAAAAAAAAAAAAAAAAAAAAAAGGTAGGGAGGATGAAAAGAAAAAATTGAAAAAAGAAGAGAAGAAACATGGAAATGGAAAGACAAGAGCAATAATTGTGTTTGGCAGGATGCATTGACCACACCCATAATTCCAGGACTCTGAAAGATCAGGCTACGTGGGACCTTCAAGGTCAGGAGCTCCTTTCTAGCATGTGCAAAAGCAAGACCCCAACCTCCACAAAATATAGAAGAAAATCAGCAGTATGTCATAGTGGAGACTTACCAATATCATCTTACTAAAGGCAAAAGCTAGAAGGACACCATAGGCTAGGGGGTCAAGGCATCCTTGAGTCATGCCAGTGCTGTGGCACTCCATCTCAGGGCTCAAAGTGAGGCTTTGTCTCCAAAAAGAATATACAATGAAATAGATCAGGAAAAAAGATAATTAAAAATAAAATTATATAAGACATTATAAAAGGAATATCTTAGTTGTTTAAGAAACTCATAAGGGAAAGATGACAAAAATAAAGGAATATCTACAAAAGGAAAAAAAGAAGAAAACTAGAAAAGTATGAAAGAAAAAAAGGAGCAGAAATACCTTTGCAAAAGTTCAGTCCTTCTTATTGAAGAATGTAAAAGTGGAAAAATAAAAATGCAACAAAACGAGAATAAAAAAGAAAAATAAAAAAACTAAGGAAAAAAATTTAAATGTACATATTTATATTGCAATACGTTTCCTGGACACCAATTTTTGTTCCATGAAGACAGGAAAAAAGAGAGAAAAGATATGTAATGCAGTATATTGCCTGGACAAAAGGTAGCAATGTAGGGTTAGAAGACACAAAACACCCACACTGGTTCTGCTCAATAAGAGGGGGGTCAGATGCCACTTTTTTGTTGCTGAGGAGACACAGTCCCATCTTTCTGATTTATTTGCCCTCAATCAGGGCTTGGTTGCCTTACTGGCATTCAATTCTTGCTGGGATGGGAAACCAAAGCTTTTGCCAGATTTCTTAGGAGATATTCCATGATCTTTCAAACAGTGCAACTTGGCCACAAAGGGGAGCAGGAGCTGCCTAGCTATCTCATGCCAGTGCTGGCTGCCTAAGCAGGTGTGGCAGAGCTGGTCATGTGCAGGAACCCTGTGGAACATTCTACCTGGTGGACTTCCCACAATGGTGATGCCGTGCTAAGAGTAAAACAGATGAGAGTAACATGCCACCTGGTGGTTCAAAGCCAGTTAGGAGAAAAAAAAAAAAGGTTCTATGCATATTCTTTGTGATATCTGACACAAGAGATAAGCAAAAAGTCCTCCTAAAATCAGCATGTGGCCCTAGGATTGCAGGTTGGACATCCTTGCAAGTTTACACCAATAACCACAGCTGACAATGTGAGGTATTATACCCAGTTGGAGAAAAGGAAGGAAACATGCTGAATAAAAATACAATAACAGGGATTCTTGGAAAATAGCTGACTAGTAGCAATGCTTGGCAGAGACTCCTGACCAGAGGGAGAAAAACTGGACAGAATCAGACTCTAAGAAACCAAAGGTGAGGAGCTAAGCCAAGAAAGAAGTTTGGCAAGCTGTGACTCCAAGAAAGAGCATTCAATCAAACAAATTAGAGGTACAAAGCCTATCATCTAGAGGAGGCATCCTCAAATTTTTTAAACAGGAGGCCAATTCACTGTCCTTCAGACCGTTGGGGGACCAGGCTATAGGTTTTAAAAAAAGAAAAAAAAAAAATGAACAAATTCCTATGCACACTGCACATACCTTATTTTGAAGTTAAAAAAAAAACAAAACAGGAACAAATACAATCACACCGCTTCATGTGGCAGATGGGCTACATTTTGAGGACCTCTGATCTAGAGGATGGGAGATCCCTCTCCCAAATTGGAGGCTCACTGTGGGCTCTTTGCAAGTGATCAGGGGATAAAAGACTTCCAATTTTACCTCACTGGAGAGAGCTGCTAAATTCCTTCTCCAGGGAGGTTCGCTTATGAACCTAGATACTACCCCACCTAGCATAAAATTGAACAAATATTTTTCCTGCAATTTGGAACTCACTGTCCATCTTTTCCCCCCTCACATAACGGTCTGAAGTTCTACCCCTGCAGAGCCCAGAGTGTTTGGTCTTTTCCTGAGAGATTGGGGCATAGTGTAGACTGCTGAACATCAGGGCAGAATCTGTGAATAGTGGGGAAGAAAGAAAGTGCAGGAAGAAAGGTACAAATGGTGGGAGGAGAAGCAGTCCCCTGGTTATGACTTTGTCCTGCCAGCAGTGGTGCTGACCTCCAGTTCGGACTGTCTGGGAGGGTGTGCAGAACCCTGGCTCTGATGCCTGGAAGTGGGAAAGTGGTTGCCAGATGTGAACTGAGCTCAGAGGATAAGATGAGGATCCCCAGCTCCAACTGCGTCAGCAAGCAGAGGCTTGCTGGATGTGGACTGAGACGAGCAGGCAGTGGCATGGTCCCCTGACTCCAATTGAGCCAGTGAGCAGAGATGTGGACACCAGTGTGGGCTGAATCTGAGGGTTGGGTGCGTGGATCCCTGGCTCCAACTGAGCTGGTGAGCAGATGCGTGGATGCCCGGTGTGAATGGAGTCCAGTGGGTGGAGTCCCAGACTTCTGGCTTTGATTATGCCTGGGGGACAGGAGTGTTGATGCCCAGTTGGGACTTTGATGGGAAATTGGTGGCTCACAAAGAGACCAGGCACCTTACCCTCGGGGTTGCAGGACAGAACTGAGGATATCTATCTGCAGTTGGAGACCCTTGGATCCCTCTCTGTTGAACAGGGTTTGTATTGCCTGAGACAATTTGATTGGACCTTGCTTCTGGGGCTGTCCATTCAGGGACAATCTGAAAAGAAAAGAACTGAATGGTGGGAGCATGGTGCTATAGCTGTCTATATCTCTTCACAGTAAGATTTTAAACCTAATACCATGACTTCTTAGGATAGGGTAGAGGCTGGCTGATTTCAAAACAGAGCCAGCTTGCACTATCTCACCAAGTAGATCCCCAGAGACTCTGGCCAAAACTCTGAAAGGGGCCTTTTTAAGGTTAAAGGATAAGCTAGAATTACAAAGCCTAGCACTTTGGTAAGAGGCTGATTAACTCCACTACCTGGGAACCTCAATTCAATCTCACCCTACCAGTTCTAATAACCAAATTAGGGAAAAGAAACATGGAGTAGAATCAATGAAAGAACTCTGGAAACATGAATAACCAGAGTAGATCAACCCCCACCCCACCCCAGGAATGACAAAGGACATACAACTGAAGATGCCATGCATAGACAAATGGCTGAAATGTCAGAAATTGAAATCAGAATATGGGTGGCAATAAGATGAATAGAATGGAAGAAAAGTTCGTAATTGAAATACAAAGAGTAGTTCTAAAGTTGTCTCCAGAAATTAATGAATTGAAAGACAAACTCATCAAAGATATGGACATAATGAGAAAAGAGATAGCATAGCTCAAGGAAATGAAAAAGTTAGTTGAGGAGCTCCAAAATACAGTAGAATCCCTCAGTAATAGAGTTGACCATGCAGAAGAAAAGATCTCTGAAATTGAAGACAAAGCTTTTGAACTTTCCCAAATGCTCAAAGAGGCAGACAAATGGAGAGCAAAAACTGATCATTTCATGAGAGAGTTGTGGGATCACTCCAAAAGACCAAGATTCATCTTATAGGAATTCCCAAGGGAGAAGAGAATGTTTCTAAAGGTACAGATGCTCTACTCCAAGAGATTATAGAGGAAAATTGTCCAAGCATTGCAAGAGATACAGAAATTCAGATAGTAGACAGCTTCAGAACTTTAGCAAGACTCAATTCAAATAAAGCATTTTCTAGACATATTGTGACTAACTTTGCCAATGTTAAGATGAAAGAGAAAATTCTGCAAGCATCCAGATGTAAACAAAGCATTACCTACAAAGGGAGAAATATCAGAATGACTGCAGATCTCTCAGCTGAAACCTTTCAAGTCAGAAGAGGATAGACATCAATCTTCAATCTTCTAAAAAAAAACCACTTTCAGCCCAGGATCCTGTTTCCAGCTAAACTGAGTTTTATTTGTGATGAAGAAATCAAATACTTTAATGACATACACATGTTGAAGAAATTTGTTATAACTAAACCAGCTCTCCAGGATATTCTCAGACCCATCCTCCACAATGACCAGCACAATGCTCTACCACTAAAGAAAGCTCACGCAGAAATTTTTGAACAAAACCCAATTTCCACAGTGGTGAAAGGATTAAAATATTCACAGGACATTTGAAAAACATGATACCCAAAACACTACCATACTTACCAAGTCTCTCAATTAATGTAAATGGTTTAAATTGTCCTCTAAAGAGACAGACTGGCTGACTGGATACATAAACTCAGACCAGAGTTTATGTCTGCCACATCCAAAAGTCTCATTGTACCTTAAAGGATAAAAATAGACTCAGGGTGAAAGGATGGACATCTACAACATACAGGCAAATGGAAACTAGAAAAAAACAGGGGTTACAACTTTATTTACAGATATAATTGGCTTTAAACCAACAAAGATAAAGAAAGATAAGGATGGTCACTACATATTTGTCAAGGAAAACACCGTGAAGTGATTTCAATAATAATAATTTTTTTTTTTTTTATTAAATCATAGCTGTGTACAATAATGCAACCATGAGGTACAATGTGCCGGTTTTATATACAGTTTGAAATATTTTCATCAAACTGGTTAACATAGCCTTCATGGCATTTTCTTAATTATTGTGTTCAGATTTTTCTATTCTACATTTAGTAAATTTCACCTACACCCTTCTAAGATGCACTGTAGGTGTGGACCCACTAATTACCCTCCCTCCACCCATCTGTCCCTCTCTCTTCCCTTCCCTTTCCCCTTTCCCCATATTCTTATGCTGGGATTGTGTTATAGCTTTCATAAGAAAGCTTATAAATTAGTTTCATGTTATTTGTGCACCCTACCAGAATGCTCCTCAATTTATAAAGCAAACCCTAATGGAGATGAACAACATGATATCTTCCTGCACTAAAATAGTTGGAGATTTTAACAACCCTTTGAAAGTTTTGGAAAGATTCTCCAAGAAGCAACTAAACAAAGAAATATTACACTTAAACTTGAACCTAGAACAAATGTACTTAACGAACATCTACAGAAAATTTTATCCTAATAAAACTGAATATGCATTCTTCTCATCAGCCCATGGATCATCCTCCAAAATTGATTATATCTTAGGACACAAGTCTAACCTTAGCAAACTTAAAAGAATAGAAATTATTCCTTGTATCATCTCAGACCACCATGAAATAAAAGTTGAACTCAACAGCAACATGAATCTTCATACTCAAAGTCATGGAAACTAAATAATCTTATGCTGGATGATAGCTGGATCAAAGATGAGATTAAGAAGGAAATCACCAAATTTTTGGAACAAAATGACAATGAAGATACAGATTATCAAAACCTGTGGTATATTGCAAAGGCAGTCTTAAGAGGGAAATTTATAGCATTGGATGCCTTCAATAAAAAACAGAAAGAGAGGAAGGCAACAACTTAATGGGTCATCTCAAGCAACTGGAAAAGGAAGAACATGCCAACCCCAAACCCAGCAGGAGAAAAGAAATAACCAAAATTAGAGCAGAATTAAATAAAATTGAAAACAAAAGAATCATTCACAAGATCAATGAAACAAAAAGTTGGTTTTTAAAAAGATTAATAAAATTGATAAACCATTGGCCAACCTAACTAGAAATAGAAAAGTAAAACCTGTAATATAATCAATCAGAAATGATAAAGAAGAAATAACAACAGATACCTCAGAAATTAAAAAAATCCTCAAAGTTTGCTACAAAATCTCTACTCTCAGAAATATGAAAATCTGAAGGAAATGGACCAATACCTGGAAGCATGCCACCTTCCTAGACTCAATCAGAAAGAATTTGAAATTTTGAATAGACCTATATCAATCACTGAAATAGCATCAACTATATGAAATCTCCCAAAAAAGAAAAATCCAGGATGATATGGCTTCACATATCGCTCTATCAAACTTTTAAAGAGGAACTAGTATCTGTATTATACAAGATTTTCTAAAGCATAGAAAAAGAGGGAATACTTCCCAACACATTCTGTGAATATCACTCTGATACCCAAACTAGGAAAGAATCCAACAAAATAAAGTTATAGACCAATATCATTAATGAATATTGATGCAAAAATATTCAATAAGATCTTCACAAACAGAATTCAACAACATATCAAAAAATTATACAACATGATCAAGTTGGTTTTATTCCAGGGTTACAATGTTGGTTCAACATATGTAAATTTATCAATGTAATACATCACATAAATAAAATTTTAAAAAAGACCATATGATCCTCTCAATTGATGCATAAAAATATTTTGATAATATTCAGCACCCTTTCATGATCAGAATACTTAATAAAATAGGCATAGATAGGTCATTTCCTAAACTGACAGAGGCCATCAACAGTAAACCCACAGCCAATATCATATTGAATGGAGTAAAATTGAAGACATTTCCACTCACATCAGAAATGAAGCAAGGATGCCCCCTGTCTCCATTGCTATTCAAGTAGTAATGGAAGTCTTAGCCATTGTACTCAGGCAAAAGAAGGTGATCAAAGGTATTCAAATGGGGTCAGAGGAGATCAAACTCTCACTCCTCACAGATGATATGACCCTATACCAGTAAATCCCAGGGACTCAACTACAAAACTCTTAGAAGTGATCAAGGAATACAGCAGCATCTCAGGTTAAAAAATCAATACTCAAAAATTAGTAGTTTTTATATATGCCAACAACCTGAAAATATAGTCAAGAATTCTATTTCTTTTACAGTAGTGCCAAAGAAGATGAAACATCTGGGAATAATTTACTTAACAAAGGATGTGAAATATCTCTATAAAGACAACTATAAAATTCTGAGAAAAGAAATAGCTGAAAATGTTAACAAATGGAAATGCATACCATGTTCATGGCTTGGAAGAATCAACATTGTGAAAATGTCCATACTACCCAAAGCTATTTACAGATTTAATGCAATCTCTATATAAGCACCATTGTCATACTTTAAAGAGCTTGAAAAAGAAAAAAAATTTTTTTTAATATGGAATCAGAAAAAAAAAAAAAAAACTCAAATACTCAGTACTTTACCCAGAAATAAAAACAATGCAGGAGGTATCATGTTACCATACTTCAGGCTATACTATAAATCTATAGTAATCAAAATAGCATGGTACTGGCACAAAAACAGAGAAGTAAATATATGGAACAGAATAAATAATCAAGGTATGAACTCAGCTACTTATCATA
>CAUYPK010018674.1:0-13526 GCA_963574355.1 Loris lydekkerianus
ACACGCAGCCACTTGCCAGTTTTCCACTGTTTTTGTCTTCCTCCTGGGGTCCAGAAGTCCCTTGCTGGCTCTCTGTATCCTCAAAGGGATGATCGTAGGCAGGTCCCACCGGCCAGAGATGTCTGGAGTCTTGTCTCCCCAGGTTCGCCAGGCCCAGTTACAGGGAAGCTGTTACTCAGCCGCCATCTTTAATCCACTCTCTGAATCCTTAACTGTTTTGTCGGCTTGACTATTATTGGTATATATAAAAGCTACTGATTTGTGAGTATTTATTTTGTATCCTGAGATGCTACTGTATTTCTTGGTCACTTTTAAGAGTTTTGTGGTTAAGTCCCTAAAAAGAACAAGTAATCCCATTTCACTATGGACAAGGGACTTTAACTGAAGCTTCCCTGAAGAAGATAAGCACATGGCCTACAGACACATGAAAAAATGCTCATCATCTTTAATCATCAGAGAAATGCAAATCAAAACCACTTTAAGATATCATTTAACTCCAGTAAGAGTGGCTCACATAACAAAATCCAAAACTATAGATGTTGGCATGGATGTGGAGAAAAGGGAACACTTCTCCACTGCTGGTGAAAGTGCAAGCTAACATATCCGTTTTTGAAAGAAGTATGGAGAATACTCAGAGATCTAAAAGTAGATCTGCCATTTGATCCTGCAATTCCTCTACTAGGTATATAGCCAAAAGACCAAAAACCACTTTATAACAGAAATATTTGCACCAGATTGTTCATTGAAGCTCAATTCATAATAACCAAGTAATGGAAGAAGCCCAAGTGCCCATCAACCCATGAATGGATTAATAAATTGTGGTATATGTACACCATGGAATACTACGCAGCCTTAAAAAATATAGAGACTTTACCTCTTTTACATTTACATGGTTGGAGCTGGAACATATCCTACTTAGTAAAGTATCTCAAGAATGGAATAAAAAATATCCATTGTACTAATTACTTTTATGAAACAATTTTAAAATAACTCACACTTTCATATGATTAATAGATCACAACTATGGCCCAATTTGATGGTGTAAGTAAGGGGTTGGGATGGGTGGGGGGAGGTCAAATCGAGGGAGGGTGAATGGTGGAATCACACTTATGGTGCATAGTACAAGGGTACATGTCAGATATATTAGTATAGAGTATAAATGTCTAACACAATAATTAAGTAAATGAGATGAGGTATATATTAACCAGTGCGATGTAAGCGTTCCTAATTCTATATGAAATCAGCACATCGTACCCTATAAATGCATTAATGTAAACATGAAAAAAATGTGGATAAAAATATTATTCCAGATAAGTACAGTATTTTTCTCTGAGTCTTTTTTAAAAATAATTAAAATTTCATTATACAACTAAAAAAAGGCATCACTTAACTTATAACCAATATGAAAAGTTTATTAGTTCTATATTTTGCATACTAAGTCCCCAAAATCCAGTTTATGTTTATATACATTTCTTTTTTTCTCTTATTTATTTTTTATTTTCAATCATCATGGGTACATGATAGTTGTACATATTCATGGAGCACATGTGATATTTTGATACAGACATACAATGTGAATTAATCAAATCAGGGTGATTGGAATATCCATCACCTCAACCATTTATCACTTCTTTGTGTTAGTAACATTCTAATTCCTCTCTTTTAGTTATTTTAAAGTATACCCTAACTTATTGTTGACTATAGCTACTTCATCATGCTATCAAATATTGTTCATTCTATGTATCTGACTACATTTCTGCCGTTCCCTCTTTGTCCCCTTCTCCCACTACTCATCCCCAACCCCTGGTAGCACATTTCAGTTCTGACTAGCTACACTGCAAGTGCCCAATACCCACATTTGGCTCACAGCTATTACAGAGTGCAAAGTGCAGGTCTAGATTGATGGTTTATTGCCATATCTACACTGTCTGTCCCAACCCCAAGAAAATCTGCTTGTCAGAGCATCAGAGAACAAAGGAAGATGGTTGTCATCAAGCAAATGCAGAGCTGTGGATTCCTTGTCCCCAGCTGCACTTTCTTTGGCATTCCACAGGCCTCACATAGCAGAAGTGGGTGTTCCCATCTCTTTGTCCAGTAGACCAGACTCCACCAGGGCAGAGGCCTTATCTTATTCATCTGCAGCCCAACTTTAGGAACAGATACTAGTACAGAGAAGGCACTCAGTAAATGTTTATTAGATGACATATCTGAGTGTACCATAACATGCCCCAAACTCTAGCAAAATGTACCTGCCTCTCCTTCTTCAAAACACAACACTGCTCCAAGTTCACTTGGCCACAAGAGCACAGAGGTCCTATGGAAATGCAGAGATAAAAAATAGAGTCTCCTCTACTGCAACCCACTGGCCGTCATTTCCTAGACTCTTCTGTTGATGCCCTCTTGTAAGTCAAATTTACTAACTTCCGGCTTTGAGATGGCAACGTACAGGATTAGTCCATTACAAGCTATAATTACTGTAAGTGCCAAGATAGAAGCATGCAGAGAACGGCAGGGTAGTGCATAAAGATACTCCCTGCATGATCTGGTGCCTGAAATTAACCTGAAATCTGGGGTAGGAACGAACTATACAAGGATAGAGAGATGTGCATTTATAAGCAAAAGAGACAGATCATCAGAACCTTAGAAGGCTGCAAGCTGTCTGCAGGGTGGCTTCAACAGCGTGGGAGTCAAATATTGGCAAGAGATTAGGCAGGGGAGTTCAGAGAGGACCTGGACACCTGGGACTGCAGCTTCTCAGTAGTGTGCAACACCAGTAAACAGTTTTAGCTGTAGACTGATAAGGCAATCTAAGTAAGATTAAAACATCATGATGGTCACAATATGGAGATTGATCTAGAAAGATGAGACAGTGGAGGTACTGGTTATAAGGACACAGCATGACTCAAGGCACTAAAGAGATGAAGAACATTTGATAGAATTCATAAAAAATCTTTGGGGATAAACTCAGGGACAAAGGGAGAGAATTGTTAACAAGACAAAGAAAAAAAGGTGAGTAATGGCTCTGAATCTCAGAGTTTCAGCCCTGGACATTTAGAGGTGAAAGTGCCCGAGAATGTCTAAGAGATGCCCGAGGTGAGCACAACAGATGCATCCTGTGCTCTCGGGAGAGCTCCAGGCTGGCCTCGGAGTTGTTAGAATCCTGGGGGCGCCATGCTCTCTCCAGAGAGCTCCAGGCTGGTCATCAGAATACTGGGGACACCACCCTGGGAAAATACATGGAAAGAGTACCTGAAGGAGCCCAAAAGAGGAACTAAGCAAAATAATGAAGAGAAGAAAAATCTGGAGAGCATATTGTCATGAGAGTCACAGAAAGGAAAGGTTTCAAAAATATCTAAGAGAGTGATCAGGAATATCAGACTCAGTAGGACTGGAAACTGTCCTCGTGGTCCTGGCTGCTGTGAGCCCTTAGGAAATCAAGTGGGAGTTGTTCCGGTGGAGCAGGGCTGCAGTGCATAGTAAATGAGAAGTGAGAAAGAGGGCAGTCCTGCCAGTGATGTGCGTGAAAAGGGTAGAAGAGAGATTAGAAAGTAACGAGAAAAAGAAGTCATGTTAAAACAGATTTGTTGGGGTGGGTTTTCTTTTTTTTTCCAGTTTGTTTCAGGATGAAAGAATCTTGGGTACATGTGTAGACTATGGGAATGGAGAGGAGAAAAGGCATATGAAGATGCATTCAATAAATTCATTCTACAAATATTTGTTGAATGCCCACTATGTACCAGACCTTTTTTGAGGTACTGATACTACCACAGAAATAAGACACCTAGAAATCCCTACTCCCCACCACCACCGTGGAACTCACAGTCTAGTTGGTGGAGATAAACAAAATGAATAAGTCAAATATATAGTATAAGAGACGGTGCAATAAAACAGAGGAAGGAGATGGTGCTGGCAGGAAGGAGTGCTGCAACTGTGGATGAGGCGGCCAGAAAAGGCCTCACCGAAAAAGCCACTGAAAGGCAATTGAGTAAAAGCCTATAGGATGTGAGAGAGGGCGCTGTGTGAGTATCTGAAGGAGAATCGTAGCAGTCAGCAGGAACAGCAGAACAAGAACTCTGAGGCAGGATAGAGCCTGGAGTGGTCAGGGAGCACCAGGGAGACCTGTGAGGAGAGAGAAGGACCAGAAGATGCAATCGAGGGAAACAGGCAGCTGGATCACAGAGGATCGTTTAAGCCATAGAAAGGACCTTGGCTCCTTCCTCTGAGTGACCTAGGAAGCCATCAGAGGTCCTGAGCAGAAGAGACAGGATCTGCTTGAATTCTAACAGCATCTCTCTGGCCTCTGGTTGGAAATAGTCTCAAGGATGGCAGAATCAGGGGGACAAAGCAGGAGGCTGTCCAGGGCCAATCTTGGCTCCCTTCCAGCTCTCCCCAAACCCGCCTGCCAGCCCAGCAGCTTCAGGGAGTTAGGGCACACCCAGACCCTTTCTTAGACCCCGCAGCATTTTAGACATGAAAAATGCCCAGATCACCTGTTTCAACCCCACTGCATTACAGAAGATACTGCAGCCATGATATCTATGGAGCTGCCATTGTGTTCCAGTGTGCCTGACACCATGAGAAGCTGGAGAGACACGAGGGAGGTCCCTGACCTCAAGTAAGTACAGAATTAAAGATGCACTTCCAAATGGTGTAGGTGAAAGCGCAAGTTTCTGAATGAGGATATGGGCGGAAGGTTGCACTCCTTTAGTCTGGGAACTGAACATTGAATAGAAAATTGGGCAGGAAAAGAGATGGAGGTGAGGGAGCATTCCAGGCAGAGGAAACTGTGTGGAGGCCCATAGCCCTGGCCAGAGGGCCCTGCACCGATGGGACCCTGTCTCACCACACAGGGGAAGGGCCAGACAAGCTCATGTCAGTTCCCTGGTGGGTCTTTCCTCCCCCACCCCACCAGCTCCAGATAAACTTCCTGAAGGAAGTTTACTTGCTTTGAGAATATGTGAGTATTTTATCCTTCACCTGTTTGTAATATTATAAGGTCTTCCTCTCTTTCCTTTCAGTAGCAACTCGGGGAATTTCATTATTGCCTAAATTTGACAGAATAACAAACCAAGGACACTGAACAAGTATCCTTGGCTTCATTGGAACTAGAATATAAACTAAGATTCCCTGTGATTTTTAACAGCAACACACTGAACTTCCTCAAACACCAGAAGTCCATGGATCATGAATCTCACATGACTTCTCACCCTCCCCAAGCATGAATCGGTCACAAAAGTCCTTATGTGTGTCATACTTGGCTTATTATATGAGTATAATACTATTCACTGTGTCCCTGGCACAGTAATAGGGTGGTGCCAGAGTGAAGTTGGAGGGACAAGGGGCCATCTCTGGGTCAGCTGGCCACAGATGCACACTTGGAGGGCAAACCTCCCCAATGTGTGCAAGACAGGGGAAGGGCAAGTGACAGTGACACAATAATGAAAATTCCAGATTCAGGATCCATAAGAAAGAACACTGGTGAAAAATGAAATGATGACAGCGGCGCCTGTGGCTCAAAGGAGTAGGGTGCTGGCCCCATATGCCAAAGGTGGCGGGTTCAAACCCAGCCCCAGCCAAAACTGCAAAAAATAAAAATAAAAAATGAAATGAAATGATGACTGTGGGGCTTAATAATGAAAATGGACTAAGTGGCAGTGATGAACAGTGGTGTTGGTGGTGCACACACACACAAGTTTCAGCCACAATTCCTCTCTCCTTCCAGCATCCACAGAATGACCAGGACTGGATGGTGGAGAGCTCCCATCAGTGCCCTTGGGGTTGGTGGAAGGAACAGAAGTGCAGACCTGGGGCTAATGGGTCACAGTCAGCCCAGTAGATAACCACAAAGGCCACACCAGGCAACAGCAGTGCAGGGAAACAGACACCACCTCAGCTGAGTCTGTCACTGTCTGTATAATTGGGGTCCCAGGGCCTTCCTCCCAGGGTCCCATGAGGGCCACGTGGGACGATCTAAGCAAATGTTCCTGGCAATACCTGTGGATGTCTGGGGGATGGGTAATAATGAAGGATTTGAATAAAAATCCTGATGATAACAAAGTAAGCAGTGACTCAGAGGATGACAAGATCAAGATTCAAAAAGATTTCAACAGCTTTGAACTGAAGAGAAATGTCACTTGACACTAACTCAAGACAAATCAGAGTCCCGCAGTTAGGTTGAAAACCAACCTGGTGAGGGCACAAAGGCATAAGAGGAGGGTTAGTAATGGGCTGGTGATGTGATGCGTTGGCCGGACAGGGGGAGCGACCTTGGCCTGCACTGCGACGGCTGGGTCACCGCATAGTGTACCACTTGACACATGTATGTCACCTATTAACTAAAGAATATTATTGCATAGAGAAAAGGCATTGCTTCAGTGAACTCTGTCTGAGTCAGGGGTATTTAGTCCTCCTTTGATCACAAATTGTGACAGGAGCTGTGAGCAAGCTGGAGGATAGCCAGCACTGTCGACTTAATGTCTCCCAGCTAAGCCTCAGTTTCCTCAATTGTCAAATAACAGTTCCTGCCCCACAGAGCTGTCTTGAGGATTGAATGAAATGACATATATCATAGCCTGGCACAGAGTCCACACTCAGAAAGGCCAGTCACAGGTCACAAGGCCTCAGCCCTCCAGTTGTCCACTCACAGGTGTCTGCTCTGTATGTCTGTGGTAACCTGGTTGGACCCAGATCAATTTCCTTCTGACCCCTTCATCTTCGCCCATGGGGTGCCTCCCCACTACCACCAACCCGTGGGAACTCAGTGGACACAGACCCAGACAAATCAACTGTTTTTGCCCAATAGATGATCATAGCGCGTGTTCCCCAGACTTGAGGCTTCAGTGTGTCTGAAATGTCTTTTCCTGTTTATACATTTTTTCTGTTTTTTGAGACAAAGTCTTACTCGATCACCCCGGGTAGAGTGCCATGGTCACAGCTCACAGCAACCTCAAACTCTTGATCTCAAGCCATCCTCCTTGCCTCAGCCTCCCAAGTAGTTAGGACTATAGGCACCTGCCATGCCCAGCTAGTTTCTCTATTTTTAGTAGAGACAGGGTCTCACTCTTCCTCAGGCTGGCCTCAGACTCCTAAGCTCAGGCAATTCACCCGCCTCAGCCTCCCAAAGTGCTGGGATTACAGCCACAGCACCCAGCGATCATGTCTGAGATGTAGCTAAGGACGGGGACACAGCAGAGTGAGGTGAGCAGTCCCTCCTCTCACACAGCTTATAATCTACTGGGCAAGTCAGATTATTAGAACGTGCCCACACATGCTGAGGGAGAGGAACACATAAGTAATTACAGATGAACAGCGTGATGAAGCACAGTATAGAAGAATCCTAAAATGGAGGCCTCTAGAGCCACCTAGAAGAAGGGGCACAGCGCTGAGCACTGGAGGGGGGGAGTAGGAAGTGCCCCAGCTCCCCAACACACAGGGGGCTGCATGTCTCTTGGGTACCAGAGGGTTCCCAGCCCAGCTCCCTACCCAAGGGGAGACACCTCTCACTCCAGGCTCCTGTGGCAAGTTGCCCAAGAGGGCCCACAACCCCTCCCGGGAGCTCCGCCCTGCCCACAGTCCTCCCACCTAATTACACTCTCCCTCTTCCAGAGCTAAGCTCCCTTTAGGGCCTGCCCTGGGTCAGCCCTGCCTGGCAGAACCTGCTGGGCCAGAAACACACCTGGATGTGCTCTCTCTGGCTCTACAACTCACATACCTTTCATGGAGCCACCCCTCCCTGCCCTTCTACACCTCTCCCCCAACTCCCCACCCCTGGCAGCTCCAAGGCAGGCACAGAGATGATTTCCAGGGGGGAAAGTTCACAGCCACCACAAAAGCCTCTCCGGGGGCAGAGAGGGGACACCATGCTGCTGAGGTACATAGTATGGCTTCCCCCAATCCCAGCACAGATGGGGACATGGCCCAGGGCCAAGAGGGAATCACCCTGTGAGGAATGTGCCCAACTGCAGCAGTGGGCTGGTCCCAGGGTTGCAGGGGGATGCTGGGATTTTCCACCAGCTCAAGGAAAAGCTGCCAGGCTGCTGAGAACACTGCCTTCGCTCACCACAGCCACCATCTGTAACCCCACACAGCTCAGGTGGTCCCCACAGTTGCCAGGGAGGATCCTGTAATGCCTTCAGAAAGGAAGAGTACAACCATGGCAGCCAGGACCTAGAAAGAGGCCTTGGCACTGGGCACAGGAGGTGTCGTGTCTGGCCTGGAGAAGTAGGAAGCCTTCTGGAAGAGCTTGCCTTCCAAAGGCATCTTAAAACTAGGTTGAATGGAGTGGTGGATTTGGAAAAAGAAATAACCCAGACCATGCAATCTTTTGTTTTGAGCAAGTCACTGTGAGTTTGCAAGCCCCTCGTTGGGGAGGGGAGAGTCCCTGAGGCCTGGGAATGAGGTTTAAATCAAAAGGAGGGGACCTCTGCTTTGGAGGATTGTGAAGAAGGCCAGGGAACAGAAAGGACAGCTTTTCATGAGACCACTTCTCAGCTTGTCTACTCCTTTGAAACCCAGGCCCAGAAAGGCTTCCCTGGGAAGTCTACCAGCCAGCCCCTCCCACTGAGAGGACTGGATTGGTGGGGGGCTCTGACAGGCAGGCTTCCCAGGCCAATCTTCCTGGAGCCACCTCCTCTGCTGTGTGAATCCACCTGTCACAGCCCACCAGGTCCCTTGCCATCCACCATTCACCCAGTGAAGGCCAATGTGCTAAGACAGTGGGTGCTGTGGGGGTGACAGATCTCACAAGGTATCATTAGGTGAGGAGAACAGAATAATTTCTTAAACCCATCTCGAGAATTTGTGAGAATGAGTTTTTTAAGATAGTTTGGCAGGTTAAAAAGGGCGAGGGGATGGAGTTGGTTGATTGGCAGGGGGAGAGCTCATAAGGCTGGGATGCAGAAATTATCTTCCCAGCTGGGAGGCTTCCAGAACAGAGCGTTTCAGGTCTGTTGGATCGGTTCCCACACCCACCCAGGGTCTGGTTGGTGTAGCAGGTCTCCAAAATGCAAAGTCTGAAAACACCTTAAAGACCCACTAACGATTTACAACAGCAATGTTAACAATGTAACCCTAGTGCTTGGGATTTAGCACAGAAATGGAATCTCCAGAATCCCAAGTCTTGGGCTTTACAGCAGTGACAGACGTGAGGAGAAGTCTCCAATCTTGCTGTCAAGGATAGTGCCATTAAGCAAGTAACCAGTCAAAGCATCAAGGAAGTTAGGAAGCAACAGCCGGTTAACTTCTGGTTGTATCTATACCTTTTATAAAAATCAGACCTTGATTACTGTTTATTCCTTGTGGCTCTGCATTATTTTAATATAGATGGTTTCAGATCAGGAAGAGGCTCCGAGTGCCCCTGGGCCTGTGTGGCCCTCCAGGTAAAACACTCCTTCCCTGCTTGTGCACCCAGAAGACCCCAGGGCAAGTGACAAATGGACAGAATCAATCTAATGCGATCAGAGGAGCAGTCTTTGAAAATCACAGAGATGTATGGATGTGAGGCTATTCAAACCTTGTTGTAAGAGATGTGGAAACACTCTAAAATTAAAGACAAAATAAGAATGCCAAAGAAACTTAGAGAGAAAAAGCCCATGTTTCTGGTCCTCTCTATGCCTGATGCCTCCCCTTCCTCCTTCACCCCTCCTTCCCTTATTTCCAGATCAGAACCACGAAAACAAGCTCCAGCTGTGTGCTTCTGACACTGTACTCTACTGCCATGCTGCTGTCGGAAGGGAGGGAGCTTCCCTCTGAGCGGGAGCAGCCCGGTAGGAAGTACTCACGGCTTCAAGGCTCAGGGACCTGGCCAGGCAAGGGTAGGCACTGGGGAGCTCATGTGGACACAGCCCTGGCTGGGTCCTGGAGGAGCACATGGTCCCTGCCCTCAGGATGCTCTAGGAGGATAGGGACACAGGATCCTAGGAACACCACAGCCATGACAGACCAGCAGCCAGAGCCAGCTGTGATCACTGGGGAGGAGGGGGCATGAGAACAGAGAGAATACCATTGGGACTACATTCCGGGAAGACTCCCCAAGGGAGGATTACAGCAGATGGGCAAGACAACCACTCACTCATTAATTTACTCATCTGTTTCTGTTAAATTCAGACACTCTGAAGTGAGGATATGGAGAGGGTCAAAGCACAGTTCCTCCCTTAGAGAAGCTCTCAGCCCTGAGGAAAGGACTGACACACCTACAAACAACCCTGGGCCTGGAACAAGAGCAGTGTCCACACACATCCCAATGCATGTGTGCGCAGAGAGGAGGGGCAGGCACAGCCACCTGGGTGTGGACCGATGCCAGGGGGCCACCAGGCAGGGGTGCATGCAAGAAGACAGGACATGTACAGACAGCAGGGCCCCTCCAGGCAGGGGCACATGCAGGGAGACAGAACACGGGCAAGGGTCACCAGGCAGGAGCACATGCAGGGGGACAGAACATGGGCAGACAGCAGGAGCCACCAGGCAGGGGCACATGCAGGCAGGCAGGACATGTACAGACAGCAGGATGGGCCATTGTCTCACCTGGCTGAGCAGGTGGGTGCCAGGGAGGAAGGTGAAGGGCAAGGCCGGCTGGGCTCAGACTCAGAGAGCTGTGTGTGCCCAGCCATAGGCGTGGGGCCCCTGGAGGATGCCAGCAGGAGAGGACATGGTCATCCTAACCTGAGGGAGGGTACAGGCTGGGCTGTCAGGGGAGGGGACCCAGGGGCTGAGCCAGGGTGGGTGATGAGGATGTGGGAGCCAGCAGTGGCGAGGGGTTGGGGTGGGCTGCAGTCTGGGAAGGGCCCAGGGCCCCTTATTGCTTGAAGTGAGGCCAGGTGCTGATGATGTTGTACAAAGCTTGCCCAGGGGACAGGGTGCTGGTCACATCGCTGTGGCCCACCAGCAGGTAGTCAGGAACCAGGTACCCCTCGACCACGGCGCACTGGATCAGGGCCTGGGCTGCCTCCAGCGCCACAGCATTTGGAGGCTTTTCTGCAAAACACATTTCCCCGTCAGTCATTAGGATCTCACAGTCTTTTGATTAGGGAAGGGGACCATTGGATTCCAGTCTCCCTCTCTCCCACTCTGCCCCGTCCCACCATCTTCATAGGAAACAAATTCACATAAATTGTGGCAATCAGACACAAAAAGAAAAGAAGGCCATCGTGTTCCCTGATTCCTCTGTGCAAAGCCTCTTTCAGAAAGTTAAAAACCTCTCTGGAGGAAAACTACAGTGCCACACAGCCCCTCTGCGTAGGGACGGAGCAGGGTGGCACCACCAGACTGTCTGCTGCATTGCCACTCAGGCTGCAGTGTCCCCGTGTTGTTGCCATGGCCACCAAGGAAGAGGATGCGTTGGCCAAGTGAGCCATAAAGGCACCAATGCCAAAGGGAGATGGGGATGGGGGGGCTGGGCTTGGGGTAAATGCTCTGTCTGGGAGGGGGTCCTGGTGACATTTCATCCGGTGTTGAAAGTCCACTTTAAAGCTAAAATATGCCACTGCCACCACCAGGCACTGCCTTGTTGCCTTCCCCCTACACTTCCCAGACAGCCCACGTGATGCTTCGACCCAAGCCCCTGTGTCCCCTTACCTACAAAGTGGCCCATGAAGGCAATCCCCAAGGCAATGTCATTGTAGCCATAGGTGTGTGAGCCCTGGACATGCCAGCCAACCCCTTCGTACACACCACCATCTTGGCCCACCAGAAAGCTAGCATTGAGAAAAAGGAAAATGAAGAAAGTCACTCTGGGAAGCAGAATTTGTTTCATTCACTCCTCCAATCACTAATTCATTCTTTCATCCATTGTCAGATATTGACTGGATGTCTCTTACCAAAGTACACAGAGATGAAAAGCAAAACCAAGAAAACCATGATCCCCAGCAATGTGGCCTTTGTTCCCCTCACTCCACTGAATCTTACCCCTCTTAGGCAACAGTGAGCTCCCAGCACTACAGACAACAGACACTGGTTTTACTTCTGGACCACACTGAGCCAGGTGCCCACTCTCTTACTTGGGCTTCCACAGCCCACACCCTACTGATGCTCCCCTACCCTGCTGCCTCCACCCACTTTCCTTCCTCAATAGCCCACCTTGGCCTCTCTTTTACCCAGCACATTCACCATCAACAATCATTGTTCCCAGAGCTTTAGTTACTACCTGTAAAAGCCGCCTGTGCAGACCTATCCTTTTCTGTACTTCCCCAGCTAGAAAACCGGGCACTGTCCTGTGTGCCCCTCTTGTCCTCTCCCTGTGTCGGCCCCATCAGTCATGCCCCTGGCCATCAGCTGTGTCTCCTGTGCACTTTTCCATTCCTCCACTTTGCTCTGCACCAGCGGCATGTCACTGGAGCAACAGCTCCCCACCCACAGTGCTGCCTCCTGCCAACCATTCTTACAATAGCACCCGGAGGGATTTTCCAAAAATACAAATTCCATCATAGGCCATGACCTTCCAAATAGTCTCCAGTTGCCTTTCAAAGAGTCAGCCTCTCCAGGTCAATCCCATGGCTCCCAAAATGTGTCTCCTGAAAATGGGGCTCCTGAAGGCCTCTCCTGACCTGTCAGTACTTCTATCTTTGGAATCTATTTTTAGGTCTGAGTCAAGCTTCTTTCAATTCCTCAAAGACATCTACTCTGTCTGAAACCCAGGCCCTTGTGAACACTGCTCCTTCTCCTCCTTGGTCTAACTAAACCCACTCCTGGCCCCTTCCCCACCAAGATGTCTGTCCCTGCGAGGGCCCTTCTCTGACCCTAGTCAGTCCCTCAGAGAACTGGTTAGAGTTTCATCCATCTTCATCCATCACTTTGTTGTTGTTGTTGTTGTTGTTGTTTTTTGCTTTTTGTTGGTTTGTTGACTTTTTTTCTTTTTTTTTATTATAAATCATAGCTGTGTACATTAATGTGATCATGGGGCACCATACACTTGGTTCATAGATCGTTTGACACATTTTCATCACACTATATATATGTATATATATATGATATATATATATAAGGTTAACATAGCCTTCCTGGCATTTTCCCGGTTATTTTGCTAAGACATTTACATTCCACATTTGCCAAGTTTTACATATACCCTTGTAAGATGCACCACAGGTGTAATCCCATACATCCCCTTCCCTCTACCCACCTCCCCCTCCCTCCCCATCCCTTCCCTTTTCCCCCTATTCTTAGATTGTAACTGGGTAATAGCTTTCATGTGAAGATCCTAAATTAGTTTCATAGTAGGGGTGAGTACATTGGGTACTTTTTCTTCCATTCTTTAGAGACTTTACTGAGAAGAATATTTCCAGCTCCATCCATGTAAACATGAAAGAGGTAAAGTCTCCATCTTTCTTTAAGGCTGTGTAGTATTCCATGGTGTACATATACCATAATTTATTAATCCATTTGTGGATAGATGGGGATTTGGACTTTTTCCATGATTTAGCAATTGTGAATAGGGCTGCAATAAACATTCTGGTACAAATATCTTTATTATGATTTGATTTTTGGTCTTCTGGGTATATGCCCAGTAGAGGAATTACAGGATTAAATGGCAGGTC